>JAANSO010001914.1:0-15096 GCA_036507315.1 Lepidocyrtus fimetarius | reverse complement strand
GGTTGAAAAGTAAAAATGGAATGGTGTTTGTATTTGAAAATGGAATGCACTGGGACATTTGACATTATGAATGAAGCTAGTAATTTGGGTCGACAAACGCTCCACATAAATTTTTTTGTCTCCTTTGAAAGAAAACTCACATTTTCATAATCTTCATAGCTTTTAAAGTCATGATTGGTTTTTTTCTTGAAAGCAATCCACATTTTTGTTTAATGGTAAATAACACAAAAGAATTTAAATTTGAAAAAGTCTTAAAAACTTCTGTAAAATGTCACCGTTTTCAATTAGCACAGGCTCAGTGCCAAATGCCAAAGACCACCATCAGCTTTTTCTTCGTTGAAAAATGCTCTTGCCTTCAAGAAAAGCTCAGTGAAGCGTTGTTTTAATTTGGAAAGTTTAACTTAAAAGTTTGATGTTTTTATTATGTTTAGTTTTAATTTTGTTGGCAATTAAAAAACAGGGAATGATGAATGAAAGAGTGAGTGAGTGAAGAGTAAATTTTGTTTTTTCTACTACATGAAATGGAATAGAGTTCCCTGCTGCGTCTTAATTACAACTGCCTCGTGTTACGATATTATTATGGTTATTGCCATTGATCCAAACAAGCCAGACCAGAAGCTATTCTATCCAAACAGCTTTCCTTTGCTCACAGTTCTAGTTGAGAAAACGGAAAGGATCGTCAATTTCATTGATCATCTTTTTTTCACTGGGAGATTCTTGAAGATTACAAGAACAAGGAGAACTGCAACATTAAAATAACTATCTGTCAGTATTTGCTTACCCTGGACAAGAAAATGAATCATTTTTACTTTATTATGCTTCGTTTGTAATAAATTGGTAAACAATAGCTGCCAATAAAAATATTGTTTTGCTCGATGGAGAAAGATAAAATGTTCTATCCTGCTCACATTATATAAGAAGCTCATTTTATAGAAGAAATGGAGCTAGAACATATCTTGATGAGATGCCCACAGATAAGAAACAAAGCCAACCCCACACTTGACAAAGTTTTTGGCGGGTAAAAGCAGAAAAAACTGCCAATTTGAATTTTTTACAATAAATGAGATGATGTCACCGTATCCATTAGGAGAACTGAAAATAAATTGCACAGAAACTACTGTAAATTACCTGAGGTTAATTAATAAAAGCTGTGGCAAAATCCTTATAAAAACAAGGATTGTGTTGTTGAGCGGAAAAAGGATATGCCTCATGCTGACATTTTTCATACGGGACGGGAACGGAGCGGAGAGGAACAAGACTGACACCCGCCGACCGGCCTAGCGCTCAGCAAAAACAAGAAAAAAAGGCTCTCAACGTGGATCCACATAGGAAATGGTGAAGACGACGACTTGCTAAGAGGCAGAAATGTGTTGATTGTTGTGGAAAGTGGAAGGAGCTCTCCGCGTCTTTTGTTGAATTGTTGATGAAGTGGAAATTAATGAAGGTGACGCAACAAAATAAAACTCAAGATCTAAAATAATTTTATTCGACGAGGTGGAAAAAGAAGTCGAAGTTCAAAAAGTGTTCTTTTTATGAATAATTTTATATAATTGTGTTGTTTATGTATGCACAGTTTTTGCTGTTTTTCTGAAAAATGTTAATTCGCAGTGAGGGAGTGAGTGGAAAAATGAAGAGAGCAGAGTTGTAAAGTAGTTCACAGTCGGACGTCCGCGAGAGTGATGTATCCGGTGTCAATTTTAATGACTTGCTCTCTTTCCTCTTTTTGATCACTTCATCAACTAAAAGCCTTTAGATAACCCAGCTTAATTACTGTTGATTCTTTTTAATTCCTTTTTTATCTTGCAAATTTGTTGGATAACAAAATCATATCAGAAATAAACACACTTTAAGATTAGATAAGTTGCAAAATGCTCAAGAAATTTATTGGCGTTGATAGAGCTATCTAAATATTCACAGCAAAACAAAATATTTAATCTCGTTGGGAAACAAACATTTTACTTTTTATCTAAAAACTTTTTTGGGGGCGAATCGAGTTCACGAAATTGCAAAATAAGAAAATATAGAAGGAAAAATGAATAAATCGAAGAATAAAAAGGAGACGGGTTTAAGTTGATAAGATTATATTTTTTGTATCCATTTGCACTTTTACAATTGTCATTGCAATTTAATGAAATTGAATACAACTCGAGGAAAGTAGATTGTTTAACAAAAATGCATTATGATCTAAAACTCTGCTGCTGTTGGATGTATCATATCTCTCGCTTATATGAGATCCCCTGCTCTTTTTCCTAATCAATTTGTAGCGAGTAGAGGAGCCATTTGTCTGAATTAGTAGACGGGACCAGAGAGAGAAGGAAGATAAGAGGGGAACTCTGGCTCAAGGCTTTAAGAAAACTCTTTTTTGAAAAAGCTCAGCAGTGAAGTGGATTGAATACGATTTGGCATTTATTGGAAAAAATGGATTTTTTTATTTTTGGGAGAATGCAGAACAGTAAATCATGTTCAATCATAAAACAATAAAAAATACTGCTTGGTTTATTTTTTAGCGAAAATAAAGTTGCTGGAATTAATCCATTTATAAAGAAAACGAAGAAAAATTAGCCTTCATTTTAAGTAAAAATTAATTTTTCGTAGATTTTTACGACTCATTTTTAAAAAATTGTCGTTAATTATCGGGAATTCCAATGTGATTTGGCAAAAAAATGCTTTGTAAGTTGGGGGAATGTGAACTTGTTATCATTTTTGTGAAAATAAAACCCTCAATGTTTTGTATACTTTGAATTTAACTTTTTAATTTATTTTTTTGCTATTTTCCTTTCTAAATTATTTATAATGCATTTTATTAAATAGTTTGGCAGTTATTCTTTGGACAAAAAATGACACTTTTTAAGAAATAAAAAATGCACACATTCATTCTTTCATAAATCTAAAAAAGTTTGAATTATTTTAAAAGAGAAATGTAAAGCAACAAAAAATTAAAAATACGAAGATTGAGTAAATTTTATATTAAAAACGCTTAAATTCTAATTTGACTTTAAAATTGTTGTAAAATGTTCGATTAAAATGCGACTGCAATTTAAAACTAGCCTAGATGCAATTATGTTTAATGCCTATTTGCAGGTTCTAAATTGCTTTTGATTGGAGTAAAATTACGTAATACTAAAAAAAATCAGTGATTTTTTAAAATTCTGTACACACCGTTTTTTGATTGAAGAGTTTCTCCATTTAAAGTTTCTCAAGCGACCTGATGTTTGTAAGGAGTTCCCTTGTGAGTCTCCATGCCTGCTTTGCAGCATTTTCCAGAGCACTCGGTGACTTCCCCTTGAATAAATCCAAGTTTGGGAGGAAATAGTGAGGACAACGTCTGCACTGAAGGCAGGAAATCAACTGGAGAAGGATCCCGTTGATTCTGTCGCCAAGACAAGGCTCATCCCACTCTGTTTCCCGAGGATGTTTCTCGCATTCATAGAGAAGCAGTGTCTTCATGTGGTAGGATGTCACTGGGTTACCTTTTTAAAGGGAAAATAACGACGAATACCGTAAATATTGTTAATATCGTGACAAAACTGCATTTGGGGCACAAATATAATTTTCAATTTGATATTTTAACTAACCAGGTAAATCCAAATGGCGATCTCGCAAAGTTTTAAGTAAACTGAGACACTTTTTCCGACATCCACCTTGGAGCAGTCTTCCTTCAGCTTCTAAGAAAGAGAGCACCCAAGCATCGCCCTCCATTGCTGATTTGTTTCCCTATTTTTTAATAATTAATTTCATTAGTTAAAAAATACTGAAACACCGCACTTTAAAAACTGCAATCACTGTTTTTAGCGAACCTGCATAGACAAACTTTCTTTGGATAACAAATCAAATCCTTCAGTTTTCACTTCCGCGACGATATTTGGATGCGGCCAAGGAATATGCGGAACAGGCCAGTGAGCCGCACTCCTTGGCCAAACCCCGGAACATTTAAATGCCGGGGTAATCTGAACAATGTACCTCTCCCGAATCCTCAACTTCACTTCCGTCGTGTCCGCAATCATTTTCACGGAATCTCTGTACGAGCACTTGTCACACGCTTGAGCCACCAAAGTTTGAAATCTGGAGCGAATCTTCCTCGCAGAGAGGTATCCTGAAGCAGTGATGAACTCCACCCAAAGTGACATTGAGCGTTTTCGTCCGTCACTAAGTTTTAAAACTGCACAGCCCGGGAGAGTCCCGTCATCTACGAAGTTAAACACACCCATTTGGTTTAAATAAAGAACCACTTCAAACTCATTTGGGGACACTACGTCCAGTCCTTCAAAGCGACCGTTGCATTCCGAAAGGGAGGAGATGAAACGGGGCTCTTGCACTTCCACTTCTTTCAACACGTCTTGGACTACACGACACACGTCACGGATTGTTTTGGCGATGTTACTCTTTCGCACTTGGTCCCTCTCCCCGTAGTATTTATTTAATTGGTAGAGCATTTTGGATTGTGCTGCCAACATGTCTTGTGGCACCAACATTTTTAACCCTTTTTTATTTAAATATTTTCCACAATTTAATTTACTTTCTCTTTTATTTTTACAAAACACTTTCACTTTCTATTCAGTAACCATTCATCTTTAAAAAGTATGTTTAAAAATTATTAAAATTACTTTCTCTTCGCACTTTTTCTCACCAAAATCAAAAACTGAGAGAACCGTGCACAGAGTCACTGAATTTACACGACACAAAAAATTCCAAAATGGAACCAATTTAATTGCCGAGGAGACAATGTGAAACAACCGGTTTCTTAATCCAGAATAAGATATTTCCCTACTCAACTCTCCGAAGATGATTCTTTTCTAAAGATTTTTTCAATAATGACCAGTGAATGTGGTTGGATCGTCCTTTTTCTCAATTGTAAGCTTTTGAGCTGGGTGCCCAGGTACATTGAAACAAGGTTTTGAGCAGAGAAAAAATTGTTGTGTGGACGAAGGTAAGAAAGGGATTGAGCTGCGGAAAAATTGAACGGGTTTCTAAAGAGGATTTGGTTTCATGTAAGAGAATGCAAACAGGGTTTCTTATGTAATTCTTTATTCTTTGAGGGTGAGTTGCATTGTGCAGAGAATGAAGAGGGTTTTCATTCGTTTTGTTACTCTTCTCAAAAGATCTTTTCCAACATTCGTTGCAACTCGGCTCTGTCCTTCCTCCGTCATGAGACTTGGCGACGCCTCTTTTCCCCTCTGTCTACGCCCATCGCACGCGACCGCTATCCACTCCGACTCTGCAACTATTTCTATCAAATCGAAATATCGAAAGATTTTTTCGATTAAGATTTGAATGTTTAAATTCTTTAAATTCTACATGGCTCTCTGTTTCATAACCAGAAAATGATAGTTTTTGCTGAACTTACAACCTTACAACAGGATTTTAATATAAATATGAATATTTAAACAATTTAAATTTTTTGCAAACCTTTTTCATTTTTTATT
Organism: Lepidocyrtus fimetarius; assembly: GCA_036507315.1. Taxonomy (NCBI): domain Eukaryota; kingdom Metazoa; phylum Arthropoda; class Collembola; order Entomobryomorpha; family Entomobryidae; genus Lepidocyrtus; species Lepidocyrtus fimetarius. The sequence continues at coordinate 9,673 of JAANSO010001914.1, read as the reverse complement.
ATTAAAACCTAAATAGCTTTTGGTGTTATTGCTTTACTTGATTACTGTAATCAAAATGAAGTGATTTTTAGTCAATTAAACCATTTTTACTTAGTTTTGCTCTGTTCTCTTTTGTAAAACATTTCATTGTTGAGCATTAAACAAGACCATTTGAACTTTAGTACAAAAAATGTTCTATTATCTGCCTATAAACTAGTACTAACGTAGTACTAACGGAAAATGACGCAATAAAACCCATTTTGTTCTCCACTTCCTTTACTTTTCCTTCCTTCCTTGTTTATTGTGTCTGTTGGACATCTTCCATTAAATATGTAGCGTTCTTTTTTCTTTTCCAGAACATTTCCCTTTCCCAAGAGACTTTATCCCTCCTTCTTTTCCTAAAAATTCTCAATGGAAGGCTAAAACTTTTTCTCAGAGTTTCTTCTCCCATAAGTCATCCTGTCTGAGAAAAAAATCGAAATTTACTTTTTCTCTATTCCTTCCTCCGTATTCTACAACATTTCATGTGTTCCATAGAGAGCGAGGATAACAGATAAAATTATGGAACTGTCTTGGAACTGTGAAGGCACATGAATCCTGGGACTAGTGTTTCACAAGAGCTTCCTTAGAAAAAACTCGATGCTCTTTTAGCTTGAAACATTTTTCGTTGGAACTTCCAACATAGTCGGGTTGACTTCTTTATCGATTTTTATCTTCGTCTTTGCATCATATGTGATATTGTTAAAATAAATGTATTTTTAAACCGTTAAGTAAAACTTTCTTGCAATTCTATGCAATTTTAGTTGAATTCTGATAATAATTAAATCTGCTATTACGTGTAAGACAAGGTTTATCTATTAAATCTGTATTTTGTGGATGATTTAAAATGAGAACGAGACATCTGCCCACTTTTACAAGAAAAAGTGTTTCATTGTTGTTCCCCTTGTTATGCAATAACGCACCTTTTGCTCTGAGAAGAACACGAGAGTGATTGAAATCAGGTATGAATGAATGAAATGGAAGCAGTTTTGTTCCATTCATTCTTTTGTCGTAGCTTCATCACCCGTAATGAATACAGATGTTCAACATTAAATTTGATAATGAATGAATTTTTCGGGAGTCTATCATCATCTCTTTTTATCGGCTTTTCCCCTTTGAACTGGATCGGATGATGGATTTGTGATGAATTCACAATTACCTATGACCATGATAGCTTCCATTATTTTTAATGCAGCTCTGAAAAAGCTCCATTGTGAACTGCTTCATCGTGGTCGTCATCGTAAAAACTGAATTAGTTTTGAGAAAGCTTTTTTGTTATTTGAGGAGCAGTATGAAAAGAAGAGAGGTTTCACTCAAAAAGCTTAAAAAGTGAGGATAGCTTTTAAAACTCTGGCCTTTTCTAAATGATACTTTTTCATTGAAACGGTTTTTGAAAGAATAGAGCTGAGAGCCCACTTGAAATGAACAACGGGTTTAAGATTATTATTTAGGATTTTTTGCTATTTTGTGGTTCAACTTGTGATACTTTTTAATGATACTGATCTATTAGGTTAATAAACACAAAAAATATAATTTCGATTCATCTAAAAAGTTTCTAAACTTGTTTATGGTGATTTTTAGTTGTAGGATCCATTACTTTTATAAAAAAGAAGTAGCAACTTCTTAAATCAAATTTTAAATCAACAACTTTTTAATTGTAAAAAATGCTCCAGTTTCTGGTTACATTAGATATCCAAGAAGCACAGATTTGAGCATGAAATACTACAAATTATTATTTGAAAAGGTAAACGGAAAGTTTTTAGTTGTTCATTATACCTTAGTAATTACATTGAGGGGAGAGAGAATGAAAACAGATGTACATGATACATTTATTCCATTGAATTATGTAAGAGAAATAAAAAAGGAATTGGAAGGAGATCATCATGGGAGTTCACTCTTTTCATTAGCTCCAGCCGCTCACCTTATTACGGAGATCGGCAACCTTTTGAGCGGACAGAAAAGGAGAGAGCTCCATCACGATTTCCATGTTCTTTATAAAAATTCATGATTTCAACGACGATCATGATTTTCTTTTATATTTCTCTGCTTTCTTTATGTTAAATCTTTTCTCTCAACCGCAAGCCTCTTTTTCTCAGAGGGAGTCTCTCTTCAAGGCTTACATGGCCCAAAGGTTTTTTTTAGTATTTTTGCCGAATGCATTTCCATTTTAGACTAAAAATTAAATAAGCTTTGCTATTTCAAAGTTGAAAGAGAAGAATTTATTGCATACGTAGGTCATTATTTATCCTCGCCCAAGCAGTGTCTGCGCATTCTGCATTGTTTGCTCAGACTAGTCTGTGACTGGATGGCTTGGAAGCTTCTTTTTTCACATTCTTTTATTATTTTTTATCGTTTAATAATCATTTTTAGGTATTTACCTAGTGGCGTATTCAAACATTCCAGTGGAAGTTAAAAGGCTATCTTCGGGGTTAATTACAATTCCCACAAGAATAAAGAATTGAGCTTGCGATAAATTATATTTCTTACGCAAAAAAAAACAAGATATTGTATAATCATTCTGATTTCACTATTTTGACGCCAGAAATAAACTAGAGGTTGTCATAAATGTCAAAAAACTTCAAAAAGTTTTACGAAGCCGACACATATAAAATGAAAAGGAGGTGTGATCGTTGGTAATATGAGCTTTAATAAAAGAGATGATATATCTCGCATCACTCTCTGGTTATTTACTGTTAATCTGTTGCATCTCTTTCTCTATTTCTGAATAACACAATCCGTCTTTTGATTAACGTCATGTGGATGTCACCCCGTTCCAAAAATGCATCAAAAACCGTCATCCTTTTCAAAATTCATAAACCCATATTCCTTTAAAAAACTGATAAGTATTTGATTTAAAGCTGTGATTAACAACTTTAAGAATGTGTGGAAAGTGGAAAGTACTTGAAAATGAGGAAAAGGAGTGTATTTCGTAAAACTTCTGAATATAAATAGAATAGAGAGAGAGAGAGAGCCCCGTTATTTTCATTGTTAGTCTCGTTATTATTGTTAACAATGAGAGGAGGAGGGTGGCCAAGCCTCAGATTGTTCCCCCACTTGAATGGAATTACAAAATGAACAAGGATAAAAAATTGAAAAGCTTTTTTAACCTTCCGTCAATGAAAAAAATGGTTATTTAGTGAAAATGAGCACGGATAAGAGCGCTTTTGTGTTTTTAAACAGTAGCTCGGATTACCAACTGAACAATGATTACCACCAACCATGAACAACTGTTTCCTATTTTTTCTTAAACGGCATCAAACAAGCTTTAAAATACTGTGAAATGGCGTCCTAGTTGTCTACAAATAAACTGAATTTTAAGGATTAATTAATTATTAATTTGTTTTTTGTTTAGTAGCAAAAAAGTTTTAACCTTGGAGTGTTTTTCAAAATATTTGTTGCAAATTGGAGGATCAAGTTGCAGTGAGGATTAGAGAAATGGGATGTCGTAATTACTTTTTGCTTTTCAATCTTTCTAGTTCTCTCCCCTCTTTTGAGAATGAACAGCAGCATTAAATTTAAGTTTTGAACAATTTGCTCTTTTTTAATTGACAGGCACTGTCATTCTTTAAAGCTTTTAAAACCTTTTTATGTACTTTTTATGTTATTTGAGTTCTTGATTGCATTTTCCTCTTGGAGGGAAGCTCTCAGCTGATCCTTACCACCCAGGCAGGTGCTGCCGCCGTTACAATTCAATTTATTGACATTCCTCCCTAATGAAGTTGTGAACGGAGGGAAGTGCCCGAACAAGATTTACTGCCACTTTTCCACATTTTTTACTTTAAACATTACTTTTTGCTTTTAGCAAAGTTTCTCGAGTTAAATTTAATTTTTTCTCAATTTCGTTAGTGCATATGATGCTAAATTATAAACATGCATTTGACAAAACGAAATGTCTCCAATTTTGAATCTAAAAGGGGTTACAAAGGATATTTTTAATATTCAACAAGCGCAATAAAAACATTTGACAAAAGTAATTTAACTTGTGCGCGTGATGATATGCGTTGATTGTTATCGAGAGGAATCCAAACCTTTGTTTATTATCGTCATCCTATCAATTTCTAGTTTCAGTCTTTACATATAGCTCAGTCATTGTCAACCTTGGTAAACTTGGACATTCCAAGACTGGATTTTTAAAGAATAAGTCCCCTCTTGTTGCTTAACAGTTTTTAAAATCTTAAAGATGACATATTTTCAGTATGCTTAGATGAGAAGAGGTTTTTAAAGGCTTACATAACTTGAGAAACAAGTGTTGTGGAAACTTGAAACCTTTTCAAGTCTCTTGAAACTATTTTTTACGCTTGAAATAAACAGAAATTTAAGGTTAAGGTATTTATAAAAAGATGTTATCACGGTGAAAATGTGAAAATCTGAGAAAAACTGAAGAATTTACAGTTAATAAAATACTATTCAATAAGTATCTTTGCGTATGAAGAGATTAGGTTTTTATGTGTTTTTGCAAAAAATACAAAAGTTTTGTTTTAGCCGATGTTTTTATCGTTTTATAGCTGTAGTTGGATAAGCTCTGTGCTTCTCTACATGCAAAACACGGATTAAGTTACACAACACAATGGGATCTTTGATGCGGCAAAAAGATTGTCAAAAGAAGACTGTCGGGTGGTGGTGGAGTGGAGTGGAGGTGGTGGTGTGATAAGCAGACATTCACAGGACCGGTTGTTGCAATGGAAAAGGGGAAAGAGAGTTTTTGGTTTGTCTCCTCATTTTATGGCTGATTTATTAGGACGGTGGGCTCCTTTCTCTCAAATTGTTCTTAACAAAACATATTCTGTACATGGACATGTATTTACTTTAGTGTAGTGCATAAATCACCCTGTCAAGTTGATGTGAACGGGTGAGCTGAGAGTGAAAAGTTTAAAAAAGGCTTAAAAAGCAGATTTAGTGGGAGTTTGGATGAGGAAGAAGAAACCCTTTAAAATCCTAATCTATAAATTTCCAGCCGTGTGCACATGAATATCCCCATCATTATTATTTTTTTATTCAAAAGATATTTTAAAAATGCGCTCATATTACACACGAAGAGTGTACTTTGGAAAATTATTCAGTTTGTTTCAAAAGGTTAACAAAACATTTTTTGGGTGATTCGATGAAGAGGGCTTGAGGATGTCTTTTAAGAAGAAAAGTCGAAGGAGATTAAATGGGATGAAGGGAATGGAAGACGTTCTGCTAGGAAGAGTAAATCTAAAAAGAGATAGTTTTGAAGATGTTTTCCGCATGAATTGAATGGGACATCTTTCCAGATTCACATTTTGATTCCTGAAGTATTGAACATGAACAATTTTCTTTAAAAAGTTGTTTTTATTCCTTTTGGACTTGAAGGCAGAGAATTGATCAAGTTGATAAGTTAAAATCGTAACGGACAAGTTTTTATGTACAATATTGGTCTAATTATGATGATGAGGATGGCCCGGTTGTAATTTGTTTTCACTTCATCAATTTCAAGTGAATTTGACAGATTTTTATCAAACTCCGGTCCACTCAACCATTCAAAGTATTCCGTGGAGGAAGGATTTCCAAGATTTCTCTTGGGAAATCCAAAACATGTTCATCAGTCATCATCATCTGCAGTTTTATTATCTTAGCAACAAAACATATTCCCTTTCAAATGACAATTTGTACTTGATGATATCTTGTCAGATAAAAAATAATTAACTCGCGAATTTTTAATTGCAGAGGGACGTTATCCGTGCCAAAAAAGTAAAAATTTTGGCAGCAATGCACAACTTTTTCTGAAATTTTATGATCTCTGAAGAGCATTAAAACGGAGAATAATTTTTTGACAGTTATTGCAAAAATGGCACGTGTTCTCATCACAATTTGATTTCACGACTCAATGGCAACGCGTTTAAATAACATGGAAATGCTAGAAAAGAAAAATTGTTAATAACACGCATAAACTCTCTGAATAATCACAATGTTATTGTTGAAAGTGTTTTATTGTAAAAAAGGAGAGGAAGGATAATAATATGATACTTTGTTTATATTATTCTCTGAAAATGTAGAATATAACGAAAGGAAAGAAGGATTTGAAATGAAATTAGTGTAGTAAATGAGTTTGTAGTTTGGGATGCACTCTCAGATCCACCACCAGCAGCAATGTTTTAGGGGGAAATGGGAATCTCTTGAAAACCTTTAAGCTGCTTATAAAAGAAAATCAACCCAAACTGGTTGTATTCCGTTGTAAAAGGGAAAAGAGGAAAGAGCAATGTTTTTAGCTGTTGTAATGTATGTTTCACTTCGCTGCCTTTTCTCATTTCTCACTTTTTTCACCCCAACTCCAAAATTTGATCTCGGTTTCCTCTTGAAATGGTTTTTTTGCTAACGTTGTTGCTGGTCTTTTCTCCATTTCTTCCGCTTCGATCTTCAATGATGACTCAATCTGCATTGCTGTAAGTAAACTTTTTTAGAATGCCGGTATTAAGCCAGGGAGTGAAGCGGAAGGAATGATGTGGAAGAAAGCAAATGGGGAAAGTTTTTAAAAGATTTTGGTGATGTTGTTGTTGCTGGTGGTGGTGTTGAATGATATCTTCCTCCCTTCCTTCCTCTCCGCTTACTAATGCAGTGTTGCTTTGCACTAATGGATTCATAATCAGATTGTGACCCTTCGCATTTCTGTTTTCTCCCCAGCTCCAGGCTCTCTCAACCGGATCTATGTCCTCAACCATGACAAATAATTTTGGATTTATGGTTCCACTTGCACCAGACGAGGCAGAAAGAGAAAATCAACCAGACGGAAGGAAAGTCTCATCATCATCAGCGGCCACCATTATACTAGCAACAATAATATTACATCTAGGAAGGAAGAAATTAGTTTAATCTTGGAACCTTTGCGAATTAATTCCATTGAAGGTTTTTTTTTCTCAAAACGAAATTTGCAAAATATTTTATATTTTTGATGTTTGATGCGAAAGTATCATTTTTATTGCATACATAAGTCTTAATGATGCTTTCCATTTCCTTGTTTGAATTTGAATATTTCGTTAAAGTATCGTAAATGAGAGCTAATCCATTTGATTCATCAATAGAGCTCTTAAGTTCTAAAAAACAACTCACTTTTACTCTTGTTGAAGTGGTTGTCGCATTTGCTGAATATTAGTCCTGAGGGAGTTCGCATTGAATGTACACGAAACACATGTTCCAAATAAACTCCTTCCTATCTTTTAAAGTGCTCTTCTTCACCACTTTATCTGTTCCCAAAACGGTATGCATACCAGTTTCCTTTTTATAGAGCGATAAAAAGTGAGTTATTTGTAAGAATAATCATGAAACGAGAAGTTAACAATTTTAAACAACCGTCGCACCATTTTACTGACGAGTTACTGGAGAAGAGCAACTTTTGAGTTAATCAAGCGGTTTCCTACAGCAGCGAACGCCTTTAAATAAGCTTTATCATCACCAAAAATAAGTAGATTGAATAAGTTTCCTACACCCAAACAAAAACAATGACGGTACGTAATGTTACGTAATAGATTATGCGCTATACCTTTTCTTCTCTGTCTGTAGTTCCCTCGGGAGTTGAGAAAATGCTGCTGCCGTTGCGTTCTCCTAAAGAGCTACTGACAAATGGACGTACTTAACCCGTAAAAGGAAGCTCATAAAGTGGCCCAAGTTTGGAGTCTTTTTATGTTTAAGTGTCATTCCGCACTGAAATAATACTCCATTCTCATTATCAACTGACATTCAAGTCAAGACAGACTCTGAAAAGACAAAAAAGACAACAATGTGGGGAGAGGAAGGATGTGCAGGATTAAAAACGTGAAAAATCGTTTTTAAAAACAGCCTGCAAACGGTTATGGTGTTCAAGCTGGTGTTTTTTGTCGTAAACATTTTTTACTAAAACGATAAAGAAAAGAATGAGACAAAAGAGTGAGTATCCATTACCATTTTTAGTGTTGTTTGTTGACGTCGTTATAAAAATAGTTTTAAAATATCGTAACATAATTACAGTGAAAAAACCAGCTGGGATTTTGTTTATCTCAGAAACTTGACGACAGTGTACAGGTTTTATTGAAACATGTCACATAATTAATAATTAATTACTTTCATAACTTTCTACCAAAACCAGTTAGACTTTAAATGAAAATATTTAAAACTAAATCACACTTTATTACAGGAGCACAAAGACAGCCATAAATGTAATACTAATTCTAACAAATCTAATTTTTATCTCAAATTGGTTAATTTTCAATCTAAATATTCAAAACAAATGCAATTATAGTCCAATTTAGAAATAAAGATTGTTTTTGTTTTTATCTGAATTGCTAATATGTCATCATCATCAAGATCATTAGATTTGTGCTGTTATTTAGCCGCAAGTCTGTCAATTGCTTTTTTTGTGATTTCTGTTGCTAATGAGTGTACTAAACCAGTTTTCACACGTAATTCCAAGGGCCACTTTTCTTCCCCTTCGTTTTGATTGCATCATTAGAATAGGCGATGATGATGATACCGGCGTTTTTTGATAAGTTTTTTTGTATGTTTATCTAGCGTGGCTACCACCTCCTCCTCTTTTTATTCAAAAACTAATCATATCAGCTCTATCATTAACAATGTATCGTGACCACTCACAAAAATAAGATTTCTTCAGGGCATACGTTTTTTGTAAGCCGCCGACAGCAAAATATAGGCAATTCTCTCCCTCAAATTAGCAGTCTGATAGGCAAACAAATAGAACTTTTAAAAATGATTAGACTGATCGTTGAGAAATCATGGCGAAATTTTTAGCAGTAACAATTTACCGAGTAAATACTTAATCAATTTTGTTTTAAATTTGAGTAGAACCGGCAGCTGCAAGTAAAAAGGGATCGCTTGTAGTTTAGAAAAGTAAACAAAAAAAATGAAACATGAGTTTGTAAATGAGCCGCTTAAATGCTACTTAATTTATGATGGGTTTCAGTAACAAAAATTGTTTTCTTTTCTGTATTACATCCATCCCTAATGCTATATTTGTTTTATGAAAGGCTACACCAACTTCACACAAAATGTTTTTCTTAAGTAATCCAATATCTTTAAATTTTAAAAGCAAATGGGTTATAGCCAGATTTTGGTTATAGAAAAAGCGTCAACCAAAAAGGGAATGTCTTTAACATTCTAATTCAGTAAGTTGCTCTTTATTTATAATTTTGATTAAAGACTTTGTAATATAAAGTTTTAATTGAACAAAATTAAGCTTTGGAAGGTCAAATTGTAATTTAGATTATGAAATAGAACAAAAAACATGGATCGTCTTTTACACGTTTAAAGCATCAAGTTTGGTCAACATTTTGTAAAGTTCTTTATTGAAGAACATAAAATTCTATGTTTTGCTACTATCAAAGGGTAAGAAAGGAAAGCATCTAAATTGCTAATGCAAGATGATAAAGTAGTTTCGTTGAATGTTGTAAAGGGTCATAATCAGATTATAATGCCATTAGCAGGGATAATAAGATATTGCGTATGGAGCTCGTGTATTCATAGAAATATACACAACTTTGCAGAAAACATAGAAGAGTACAGCCAAACAAGAGAAAACTATACAAATGTGTAGCTTAGCTTGCAACTGTAGTTTCCTTTTTATCAAGATCGTCAACGTTACATAATGTTCTTTTTCCCTTAGAAAGGTCCCTTTATCGGGTATTAAAATAAAAAAGTATGGGACCAA
>JAANSO010001913.1:0-15105 GCA_036507315.1 Lepidocyrtus fimetarius | reverse complement strand
TTATCGAGCTCTGTATGAAGAGGAAAGTAAGGGGGATTTACGAACAGCTCATAGGTTAACAATTAATCACGTAGCTCCTGGGCCTTTTCAAAAGATGGTGGTCTCCTATGCGACGCAGGTTAAGTAGTTTTAATCATTTAAAAACTAATACTTTTGCTGTATGGTTTACTTACTAAACTTCTTTAATTTTTATTTCAGATATTTAGCAATTCCGTTGCTTCCTCTTTGGAATTATATAGAACAAAATCCACTGAGTTCCATTCAAAGATATTCAAGCACTCGGAGCAGACTGAACTTTTCACAAAAACAATTAATGACCTTTTCGATGCGTGTAATACTAGGCAGCCGGCGGAAGGATTGAAGCCTTACTCAAAGGATTATAAGGTTTTATTTATTAATTAGGTTCAACAATATTCTTTTATTACAATATTAAAGAATATTCATTTTTGATTACAGATAATTAAAGATTTTTTAAATAAACATCTGGCGGACGGAAATACGTATGCAGCAGATTGCACACTGGAATCCTTGCGAGTATCGCTGCAATCTATTTTAGACTTGATTGACTATCTCTGTAATGTTGTTCAGTTTAAGTACGTTTTAACGGCGAAGTTAAATCAAGACTGCCTGGAGGTAAACTTATTTTCTTATTGCCATTATGATATTAGGTTTAATCATGTATTACTAAACCTGTCATAACATTGCAGAAGTTCTTCGGACTAGTTCGCTCTATTGGCGGTGATGATTGTCATCCTACGATTCAGAACTTTTCTCATCTCTTCCGTCTTCTGTCGATGTTTATGCCAACAGCAAAATGTTTGAAAGGAAACGTTCAAACAGATGAAGATTATGCCGTTGTGGATTATGTGGAGGCATTAAAATGCTTACGAAAACAGAAGAAAATAAAAGCAGAAAATCAAAGGAAGGAGTTGGAGGATATAATTTTAGACAAACTGGTTGAACAAGAGCAGAATGATGATGTCATTGAAATTGATTCAGATTTGATATTGTCAAATATTGAGTATTACCTTTGTGGCTTTCTCGTGTTCAAAGCAAAGTCATTTACAAAATGTCAATTATGTATTAATAGTTTAGTTGACGGGAATTCAGATAAGGATTGTAAAAAGCTTCAGGCTTTTTTAAATATTAAGAACCGGGGTGGATTGATGTATCCAAGTATGTCCCTTTTTAAATTGATTTCGTACAGTGTGGAACCTAAGATTAAGGCTATGCTGGAAGAAAAAAAGGATCCAGATTTTGTTCAAAGGCTTATAAAAAGCTTTGACCATTTCAATGGAACAGGTGTAGGATGTTCTGAACATCGTGATGGCTTAATTGTTAAGTTAGTGTTATATTACATAACTATTCGCTTATTTTTTTATTCAAGAAATGAAAACCGTGAAAAATTAGGTAGTTCTAATCGCCATCAAACTCAAATGAAGCAAGCTAATCTGATATAATATTGTAAAATAATGTGCTTTCTAAAATTAACCATCGCATCGAGCTTTTAGATATAAAGAATTCAATTAATGGAAAAGATAAATTATGAAACACATTTAAATGAAAGAAATAAAAGTGAGAATTTTGAAGTAAATTTTGGGGGAGGAAGACTTCTCTTGTGTTATTAAGTCCTTAAAAATAAACAATTAGTATATTCTTTTTATATTTATCGATATCTTTAAACTTATCCAGTTTTAAATTTTCTCAAAAAAATTATCCCAGCAAAATTGTCCCCGGTGACCTTGCGCGTTTTGCAGGTGAACCTCTTATGAACGGGACACCGCACGCTTCCAGCTTCATCTTTGAGGACGTGGCTGTTCGGGAAGAACTCGGTTTCTTGGTTGCTCACACAAAAATCGCAAGGCTTGTCAGTTTCTTCCAATTTTCCAGCAAAGGCCGTGTTGCACATTTTTGCAAGCGCTGAGTTGGAGGTTGCAAAGCTTTAAGTGAAGGAACAGTTGGTTTCGGAGCAATCTGAGACAGATCGATGGGCTGAGGCTGGTTCTGGAGTTTCATATTTACAAACATGTTTGAAAGCGGATCTTGCTCTGGAATGTAGTCAGAGAAAATAGGTTGTCCCTGCAGCATTCCTGGATGAAGAATTGGGATCGACTGTGGAGGTGGTCCAAACACAGACACCGTCATTGGAGGAGGCATGTCAAATGGAGAGGGTGGCGACACTATCATCGAAATCGGGAGGATTGCTATAGGCATCATTTGAGGAAGTTGACCCAGACCTTGCAAGATTATTTCGATGACTGAATGAGCCTCCAACTTGATATAATGGAACCTGGAAAACACAACATTGAACAATTAAATAGTTTTAATTGTAATTATCACGACTAAGGATCTAACCTTAGTCGTGTAATTATCTCATTTTTCCTGTAATTTCAAATTAAAAATCCAAATGACTACACATTAATTGTTGAGTAAACTTACACAACAGCCTGGACAACCACAGAAGCACTTAGTCTGCTAGTTCTCTGTGGCTCTGAAATGATTTCCGTCAATAGGTCGTGATGGGATAGAAGCTATTTGGAAGTAGTTCCAGAATTATTTGTTTTGGAAGTTCCATAGTGAAAAGTTATCGTCGGTTGAGGAAGAAAGAACTCTTTCCAATGATGAAGTGTCCCTCCCAGACTCGCCTTTTTATACGAAAACCTTTAATATGGGACAGAACGCATTTGTTCATTCAATTTTACTTTCAACTTTGAATAAACTACATAATGATAGGTTTATATTTTAGGTTGAATGAATAATTGTTCGAAACAGAGATTAGTTTGACTTGAATTTGAATAAAGAAAATATTAAATAGCGCAGAACTTAAAATGATGCTTTTGCTTTCTTATCCGAATTGGTCGAAGGAAAACCATCGATCATGTAATTTCCTTGATTTTATGCAAATGCACACCTATGAAAAACTTTCCTTGAAAGTAACTCAGGCTTTAGTCTTGGGCTCTAATGGAGTTTTTAAGTGAATAAAAATTTATGGAAAGGAGTGTATGATATGATTTTTTAATTCAGGTAATTGCGTAGTAAGTCTTTTCGACCCGTCTTCATCAGTAGAATAGTTCTTTGACTTGGCTTGAATATGGACATAAATGTAAAGCACATTTTTGCATAAAATTAACCAAAGCAATAGTAAAGATGTCTACTTCAAAAGAACATAGATTTGGAATGCAGAAAATTTATTCGTGTTTAAAACAATCGTCGTAATAGTTAAATTCGAACCATCTACAAAATATAATTAGTTAAGTGTCTCCTTCAAATCTCATGGTTCAAGGTCACTTAAGAAGGAGCAAAGTATCCACCACGTACTCTCCTACACACGCCTCTCCAAACGCCAAACTTCCATCGGAATTTTTCAACTCTGCAAACTCCATTCTCACCACCGATTTGAACCCCAAACGTTGTCCGATTTTCCTAGAAAAAGGGTTCGAAAACTTGCTTGTGACAAGCGGAAGCCCTTGCGCTTTAAACTTCGCAATTGCTTTGCGACACATCTCCAAAGCCAATCCTTTTCCTCGAACGAACTTATCCACAGACACCATCAAAATCTCAGAGTAGAGGTCAACCCCAAACATTCTTAACTTTCTTAAATACAGAGATTATAATAGTAAGGCGTTTTTATAGTCTCTGTCTTAAATATAGTATAATAAAGCAAACGATAATTCACATTTAGACTTTGCGTGGATTTAAGAAATGATTTCAACTCATTAGCTGTCCCCAGGCGGAAATTCAAGTCCCTACGTACAGAGGGTGATTCTTAGAGTCTCATCCGTATTCCCTTCTCTTTCCAAACATTGAAGTTTATATGCAGATATACGAAGGAAATGGATAAGAAAATAAAAAATACGGGTGGGGTTTTTGTTTATCAGTAAATACTCTTAAATACCGCAGTTAAAATGATCAGTGTTGCTTTTATTCATTAAACGATGCAACTTTCTTCAACATTTTCCTTCCAAATACATATAAACCCTGTTTGTTTCTTACTTTCCCTACGATGGCGCCATCTTACATATGCTTTTTGTATGATTACCACACTCCACTTCAACCCAAAGAGATTGCTCTGTTAACCGTTAGATTCTCAGTCGTGATTGTAGTTATGAAATATGATTATTAGCTTTTTTTGCTAAGGTGAAAGTTCAAAAGTTTTCTGCAATCACTCACGTTGCTGGCAGGGCCAGCTGTCTCAGACTTGTTTTTCTCACAAAAGGCAACAACACATCTTGCAACTGCTGTAGTAGAAAAAATCTCCAAACCAAAGTCAAATAAGGTTTTTTTCGCAAAGATTCTTTAGGTTTTCACGGCAAATATTTTCTTGTTTGTTTTGCATGGAACAATCAAGCCGGGAAAGTTAGGATAAAGAAAGGTTTTTAATATTTAATTCGGTAATTTATAATTAACGGGTGTTTGTTTTGTAAAAGGAAAAATCCAGAGGAAAGGAAAAGTTTACGTAAATATGCACAGATGAGGTTCTTTCGGGAAAATGTTCAGCATTTGTCATTTAACTTGCGACTAAACTATTTATAATCTCTTTTGTTGAGAAACAAACCAAAGGAAAAAGGAGTAGACGGTGTTGTGTCAAGTTACATTTTAAATCTGATACAATACCAAAACTACACCCGGAACATAGCAGAGACTTCCATTTCTCCTTTATTATTTGAAAAGCTAGTCATGAAAACCCTTAGCTTAGCTTTTTGTATATTTTGCAAAAAATAAAATAAAAACTTACTTAAAGCTCAAATAATGCTTTTTTCCACCTACTATCCGAGCAGGCTTGTTGGCTTTTATTCATTTTTACAAATTCTTAAAGGAAGTTCCATCGGAATCTTTTTTGTCTTCTCAAAGGACAAAAAAACCTCTGCGCAAAAATATTTGAGAAAGTGTGAGAAAGAAAGGAAAGAAAGTAAAAAAGCACATTAAAAAGCACATCTTTAGCAAGAAAGGAGTTTTCCTTTTATCAAGAATCTTAATAGTTTTGTGTGGAGTTGTGCAAGGAGAGAATGGTGTTATGTAACAAGTCCTTCTTTTGTCTATGTAATAATGAGCAAGGCTGAGAGTTTGTAGCGGTGGTCGCACTTGGAAGGTTTTTATTGATCGGAGTTGTACTAAAGAAACAGTCGCTGTTCCCGTCAAGTAAAAAATAAAATGTGATTTTGTAATGCAAAAATATTTTGCAATTTAGGTCAATTGCAAAGAAGATCATTTTTTGAAATTTATGCAGTTTTTTTTCGTTTTGGTTTTTCTATTTCGTTTTGTAATTGCCTCTCAATCATCAACAGAATAAAAACTTTCAAATCCTGTATTTACTTCCTTTGCTAGTATTTTCTAATTTAAAGAAATTGCAAAGTCGATCTTGCTGCTGATCAATTCAAGAAAATTTACAATCCGCTAGAAGCAATTTAAAAAAGTATGTATCTAAATATATATACATAGTGTTTCCAATTCTTGCAAAGAAAATTGCTGGAATTCCCTTAAATGGCTCATAAACAAGGGAGATCTCTCAAACACAGGCTCAATCTATAAAGCACACACATTTTACGTGTTTTCACGTGTCGAATTTCTAACCTAAACCAATCCCCAAACTACATGCCATGTACAACTACCTGCCCCACCACATCATCATCTTCAGAGCCACTTCTTACGAGAAAGAATGAGGCTAAACTAGACAGACATCGGGGAAAGGCACACGGGCACATAGAAAGAAAGAGCAAAATTCACTCAAACTCGAAAATTTTCTCGGAAAAAAGTTTATCACTGCAGGGTAACATAGCTTTGGATTGGATTGTCTGTTTGTCTGTTCGTCCGTCTGTACTTAAAAATATTCCAACGTATTTTTAATCGAATTAAAGGCTATCTTGAATAACTTAATCGCTTGATCTTGAATAGTTTTTCATGCAATTTGCACATTTTTGTAAATATTTCAAAATTTTGTAAAAATAAAAATAAAATTGTTCAAGCTAGTATTTAATTACCTTACAACCCTTTCTCTTTTGCTGTGTGCTCCTTTCTGTCGAATTAGTTTCAAGGGAGCGTGCATCATCATCAACAACGGAGCACAACCTTAGAAAATTGTATCAAGAAACAAGAGCAGTGGCCGAAGCAAAAAGAATAAGAATGAAAAAGTTATGTTCAGGAACACTCTTTTTTTAACAATGTACGTGTAACAGGACGCTCTTTTGTTAAAAGAACAGATGCTGTTGTTATATCACCGGGTCCTGTGAACTAATAAAATGTAATGCTTTCTTTCTCCTAAATATAAAAAGCTAAGAAGGTAGATTTATATCAAGATTGTTGTTTTGTGTACGTTTGTACACGTTTTAGACATGATTACAAAGATCTTTCTTTCTTTTCAACAAAAAAACTCAAGATGAAAAGTATCTCGGAGAAAGGTCATAGAAAACCTTTTTTACACAAAAGGCTTAACTTTACTTACAATGTATAAAAACTATAATGAAAGTTGGCAAGCAATAAAGGAACCTTAAAGGTCTTTTTTTAACTGCGATGACAGCTTAAACAACTTTAAGGCTTACTCACGCACCCGAAAAAAGGCCAAAACTCAACAAAAGTGTTGATGGGTTTTTCCAAATAAAACCCTTTTTTCGTAAAAAATTACATTTCAAGACAGCTCCCAAGATTAAAGAACGTTTCATAAAGTTTCCTTTTTTGTTTGGAAAAAGCCACAAAAAACCGGGGGAGGTAATCGATAAGGTTTGTTTGATAAGCAAAAATAAAACTAGATAATCACGCGCCATTGCTTTTAAAGAAAAATAAAATAAAATGTTCAATACTCGGAGTTTTCTAATTATTCACAAGAAAATACGACTTCTGCAAATCAATAATTATGAAATATTGTAGAATCGACAAGTGTTTTATAAACAACTTTTTGCGTTTTTTTTTCGTAAAAAATTACATTTCAAGACAGCTCCCAAGATTAAAGAACGTTTCATAAAGTTTCCTTTTTTTCTTTGGGAAAAGCCACAAAAAACCGGAGAGGTAATCGATAAGGTTTGTTTGATAAGCAAAAATAAAACTAGATAATCATGCGTCATTGCTTTTAAAGAAAGCTAAAATAAAATGTTCAAAACTCTAGAGTTTTAATTATTCACAAGAAAATACGACTTCTGTAAATCAATAATTATGAAATATTGTAGAATCGACAAGTGTTTTATAAACAACTTTTTGCAAACTTTTCTTGATTCGTGTTTTAGGATTTTTTATTGAAATGAAGTTGATAAGAGGTTGTAATGATGTTGTAGGAGGGAAAACAAGAGAGAAATCAAACAAGTTTCCACTTAACGACAATACAAGACGAACTTTTGAGAGCTTTCCCTCCCGCTATGCTTGGAAATCTAGAGAGAGATGTGTTTTTACCAATTTTCCACTAGGTTTAGTGCTTGATAGGTTGTTTATAGAGTGGCAATCAACTTTTTCTGATATTAGTTCATAAATGAAAATCTATAAAAACTCTCAAAAAGGACTTAAATACTCAGCTTTTTTCCAAGTCAGCATATTCCCCACAAAGATTTATTAACGAGCAAACTTCAGCATTTGCATAAAAGAGTCCCTAATTTACTTGATTTTTATCCAAAAATTGTTGCTTTTTAAATCTTTCAAAATGTGTTTAAAATTTACAACCGCAGCAATTTTCAAAATTTAATAATTACTTGTATTTGTCCTTCTAAAACCTTTGAAATTTTATTGATTCAAAACCAGAATCATCGACAAGTTTTTTCCACTAATCCAATTTTCCAAATGGGAAACTTTCACTTTCTCTAGCTTTAAAATCAAGAGTAAGGAAACCCAGGAAAAATGGAAATCTTACGCAAGCTCTAAGCATACGTATTGTTATTTACTCCCAGCGTTTAAGTTTCTCCCATTACTTTCACTTCTGCAGTGGGAAAAATCCTGATTCCAAAATTGAGAAAAACAGGATTTTCGGAGGAAAAAGTGTGAACGATTATTTTTTATTCGCTTTCTACCTTTTCCCTTGCCTTACAAGAGTTGCATAATCAACCTACAAAAAAAGCTTTTTCCTGAGAATTGTTATTTCCGGAAAAACAGGAGCTTGTGTAAAATGCTGCTCTCGTAATGCACTTATTTCTATTTTGAAAGATGCAAATATGATTATTACATCATCAACATCATCATGCTCTATATGATTATTACTCTGTGGAAATGAGTTTTTCCCTGAAAATAAGTTAACTCTGGAGAACAACAAAATTAAAGTGAATGTCGTTATTTTTCTCTGCGCGTATTTAGTGTTTTTTGTCTTTTTCCCTACTAATGGACGACTTTTTCCAGCGTTTAAATTTTAAATTAAATTTTCTCTCGTGATCGATAGAAAGCTTCCTTCCTCCTCGTTATTATTTCCATAGGAAAATCCGTAATTGCACAGGACTGTGGCTATTGTGCCTTTTTGGATAATTTTCTATGAAGAATCACTTTAGTTGATATATGATAGCTTGGAAAGCATTCGTAATAGTGAAACTTGATAAAAGGTTCATGTCTGCATTTGCTGTATCATCATTCAACGATTCACCTTTTTCACCAACCGGAATATTAGTTTTCAGGGTATGACGTGCTCTCATCTCCGGTGGAAGGAAGGAAACTTTCTACATCATTCCTTCTCTTTCTTTCTGTAGGTCGATTGCAGGAAAAGCTAGTAAATATTTGATGGTCTGTCTGTCCGTACTTTTTATATTTTGTTCAAAAACCGCCAAATTACGACGAAACTGAATGTTTGTTTAAAACTACAAGAATTTTACATAGTAAATGAATGTTATATTTGTTTTACAAATAACTGCTCAATGTCTTTGTTCAAGCTAGTATTTATATGGTTTACTGCCTTTTATTCTGTTACATAAAATATAATATTATTTACTGCGCTTTCACAATTTTACTAGAAACGCTCAACAGGCTCTGTTTTGCCGAGACATTTTGAAAATCAAGTTAGATTCATGAGCCTTCCCCTGCAATTTCCTTTTCTCAGGCTATCCTCAATCTTTTCTACATTTCATTCTTGTCAATACAGCAAGTCAGCTGTGAAGAAACCTATTCTCCTCTCATAATGACTCCGTCTGCCTCCTTCCCTGTCTTTCACTGGAGGATCACAAAGAGCACAAAAAGCACAATTAAATTATAGGTTAGCAGAAGAGGAAGTGGATCCAGATGTAGCGTGACACGCCCAATTGCGATTGATTCGTATTTTACGTGATTCACGATTTCTTTAAATTATGTAATTTTCTGTAAAGTTGCACTCAATTCTGTTGAATACTTTGAAAATTGTTTTGGATTTCTAAATCTCGTTTCATTTCATTACTTCTGTCGTTTTTATTCAAATTTAAGGAAATTGCAGAATACCAGAACATTTAAAATTTCCCCTGTTTCCTCTTCTCTTTTATTAAACCTTTCTTTTTTTAAATGTTTAAAACGGAAGTGTACGGTTTGCCCTTTTCTTTTTTACAAAACATCTTTTTAATGCATGCCATCATCATCTTTTTATTCCTAATGACGTCTTCTGTTTCTGGGGCAAATCCCACACATCCCAAGTTCATGTTCTTTTATTTGCGTAATAATCATTTCTTATTAAATCCCAAGACCTAGTTTTATTTAGGAAAACGGACCAAGCCATGTTTTTTAAGGAGCAATCTAATTGCAAATTGGGACTTTTTATTTTTTAATAACTTCCAAAAAATGAGCAAAAATGTAGGGAAAAGCGGGAAATTGCTTTTGGAATTTTCTTATCCTTTTCGGGTTTGTAATTACCTATTTATTAAAGAAGGGTAAACAAGGAGTTATAAGCACGCAAATTAAATATTTTCTGTGAATTCTTGGCTGTCATTTTCTTACTTAATTTTCAACGAAAGGAATTTCGAAAATGAGTGGAATTTTATAGAAAATGTAGTTTCCTTTGGAAATTTAATTTGCATGCCTTTCCAAACCTCTCATCTACTCAATCACCAACGTCATAGATCAAACCACAAACGCTTTCTCTATGAAAACTCATGTCTTGACATATATGATGAAAAACGAATCAAACTCGAGTTTCACACACTTTCCTTTATTTACTTTTTTGCAAGGATATTTGCAAAGAGTGGCTCTCTAGAAGGACTTTCTAGACAAAATGCTTTTGAGACTTGTTCAAATATTTCCCTTTCAAATCTGTGTTTTTAGAAGGCACCATCTGGTTAATTTGAACAAGTCAAAAAGCAGAACTTCCAAAGGTTTTCAATTATCTTCCCACTATGGCATGTCGTGTCATGCTGCGATACATTCCAGACTTTAGATAAGCTTTAATCATCAGATACAGTTTCAAAAAGGGTTTTCTACACAGTTGGCTAGACAAGTAAGACTCTTTCCAAGGAAATATCACTTTGGAGATATTAGTTCTACAAATAAATTTCGGTTTCACACAGGTCGCCCAGTAATATTTGATGGATTTCTTGCTGGTTCGCTGCTCTCGCTTCCCACAGAGTGAAATGGGAGAAGTTTTTAATGCTCTGAGTTCTTCTAAGAGTTTTCGGAAGAAGTGAAGAAGATGCAGACAGGAAGATGAATTTGGTGAAGGCTTTTTCTAGTCAACAATGGAACTTCATTATTAACGTTATTAGTTAAGGAAATATTAAATACTAGGGGTGGTTGCCCGATTCAAGAAAATTGTCGGGATCTAGAGAATATGATGATCGTACGGAGGAATCACGGGACCCGACAAATTAACGGATAATTTTTGCGTTTCTAAAAATACATTGTGAAACTTATAATCAAGCAGGTTAATAATAATATTGAGGAAAGTGATTAATTTGCTAAGTGGTTAGTGTACCGGACTAGTTACAATAAAGGTCACGGGTTCGATCCCTAGTAGCAAGGGAGATGCTTTTACAAAAGTTTGCTATATTTCATATACCTTCTAGAACTCAGTGTGGAATTGATTTACACACAAACGGAAGTAGCAAATTATATGGTTTGAATAATTATCTTTATAATAACAACTTCCAAAAGACGACTTCTGGCTTCATTTTTATATCAAGAATGAAAGTTTACTTCATTTAAATATTAAAAATGTAACAAGACAATTTTTTGTGTACAAAAGTGCATTTTCTTCCTTTCTTTTTAAATTTCTGTGAATCCTGTCACTTTTCCAAGTTCAATGACGGAAGAAAACTTGACATGCAACAGAATTTCGAAATACCACGTACTCCATGGTACAAAAGTGCATTTTCTTCCTTTCTTTTTAAATTTCTGTGAATCCTGTCACTTTTCCAAGTTCAATGACGGAAGAAAACTTGACATGCAACAGAATTTCGAAATACCACGTACTCCATTCTATTTTGCTTGTTGAATTTAAAAAGTTGAAAAACTTTTCCCCCATTTTCACTTTTCTCCTCCCCTGTAATTTTAATAAAAGGAGAAAAATGAATATCAAAGATGATGCTGGTGCGAATAATGATGTGTCTGGGAAAGTCTTGAAGGGAAGCCGTTGGAGTTATTTAAGCAGCTTTCTTCATTTGTATGGAAGGAAAAAGTTTCTAATTTGATTTTCTTTCATTTTAAAAGGAAAAGTAGTTTTAAATAGGCTTCCTTCATGCTGGTAACATTTCCGTTCACGCAACAAAATATTTCACAAGAATTTTCTATTTCTAATGAAGGAGGGAACAAGTCGTGGAATTTAACGGTGAACACGATGAATAGAAAATTGTTGTAATGATGACGAGATTTTATAAATAAAAATGTACTTTTTCTTCCCCAGTGTAAGAAACGGTTTGTTGAAATGATTCAGAAATCAATAAAAAATCAATTGGCCCTTGAAAAACGGATGACGTTTTGTAGGCCTAGTAGATAACTGTTTTCTTCTAACATTTTTTAAAACTGAATTATCCGTTTTTCCAGAGCCAACAACGTTATTACGTGTATGATGCGTTTTTAAAATGATCTTTCTCATTAAATTTTTGTAACTAATCCGATTTCACACGCTCTTCAACTTTTTTACAATAAACTGCAATTTTTTCTTATTTTAATATTTTTTTGTAATTTATGAGAGTATCCTTTCAACTTTAAAGAAATATTAATCATTAAAAGTTTTCTTATTAAATGAAAAAAGTAAATGATGCATTTTAAAAAAGAAAGTTAGCAGGAGTTCTGAAGAAAATGGGTTTTAACGACTTTTCCCAAACAAAAGAGTTGATGAACAGTGAAATAATAAATCATAAAGTCTATAATAAACCTCTTTTTCTAAAGCTTATTAATTCCTTTTCTTCCCCTCTTTCGTTGAATAATAAAGAAGAATTAAATTGAGGATGAATGCGAAGAAGAATAGAATTATATAATTTTCAACATTGTTTTTGAAAGAGCTTCAGGACAAGAGGAAATGGAACCCTACCTTACATGAAAATGGACTTTGCTATAAAAAATTGTAGATTCAACCCAAAAGAAGAAAACCCAAGTGATAATGATGATCCCGTAAAATTTCATTGTAATATTCTCATCACCCCTCATCTTTCTCTTTGTCATTATGACATAATAAGAGATTCTTTAAGCTTTTGGCTGTTGTTGTTGAAAGAATAGTATCTCTCAAGAGAGCTTTATTTTTTATACGTCTCTTTTAAATGATGAGAATGAGAGACAGATATAGCACGCACTCAAAACATTTCATTTTCTTCATCATGAGAGTGAATTCTTTTTAAGAGAAAGACAAAAGAAAGAAGAGAAAGTGTTTCAGTTGATTGACGGTATGTATGACTGAAGTTGTAGCAAGATTTCTTTAAAGAGGACATAAACATTTTTTCAAATCGATAGGGTTTCAACCCGTCGTGTATCGACACGTTGTAGCGACCGCTTAACGACTAATTAACGACATTTTCAAATGTAATATGAAAAACGCAATTTATGCTTTTAGTTTTTATGCAAATAAGTATTTTTTGTGGAGCTCGCTGCGATTGATGTGGACAACCGTGCTTCAGTGGTTAAAATACCGAACTTGTGATCTAACGGATATGGGTTCGAATCTCGGTGTAGGCATGAGTTTTTGCTGTTAATATTTGATAAAACGTAGCGTTAAAAAGTCATGTTTATTAGAAGTCTTAAAGTTTACAATTATCGATCGGTCGTTTGTGAAATTTTTGTCGATAAGGTCGATAACTTTAGGTCGATATGTAATGTCTAATATATAAAAGTTGAGATCTTTTACACTTGGCTTTTATACCGACATGATAAGACATCTTCAAGAAAGAGATGATAACGGTGACATGAGAGAGAAAGGCTTTAGGAATCTCTTGGCGGTGCTTTTCCTTCTGATCTTCATCGAGTCATCAGTTTTCTCTGTCCCTCTGCACTGTAAGCATTTTTTGATCAAAATAGTTAAAATCGGATCTTTCTATGCTCTCATTGGTTAAAACATTTCACTTTGGCAAAATAAAAAATAGTTTAATAAATATGATTGTGACGTAAGCACGTAGCGAAAAAAAGAATTTTTACCAAAAGGAGTATCATATCAAGAACTTATTAATAATGTGAATGAAGTAGAGCCTCCAGAGGATTATTTACCTGATACCTGTCATTGTTGTTGGTGAAGAAAGGATAAAAAGGAGTTTACCTGGAGATCCTACTTGATTTTATTTTGACAAAAGATTTTCTAAAAATAACCCACTTTGATTCAATAAATTCAATACGTGACATAATAATAATCATAATTTTAGCATTTAGCATAATAAAACACTTTCCAAACTTGCTGATTTAGTTTTTTTCATTACGTAACTTTAAATGGGAAAAGATTTAAGAAACTCTTTCGTTTACAGATCGATTTTTATTTAAATATTAGTATGAATAGCAGACTTTCTCCTTTTCCCGGTAAACAAAAACAAAATGGACAAGCTTCAGATCTTTCATTTATAAAAGATACTTTCAGTTTTGCTTAAGAATGGAAAACTAGAGTTTGAGAGTAAATTTCTCTGACAATATTCTCCCCAAAATATCCTCTTTCACTAGAAAGATAGGGAAATTTGCAAAGGGTGGTATTTGGATTCGTAGGAAATAAATCTCAAGCACTATCCTAAAAACCAAATGACTCCATTTCTTATTTTTCTCATTTCTTTTCACATCCCATCCATCCAATTCACGTCGAAGCTTTTTCCACTAGCAAATAGCTAATTCAAGTTAAGCCTTACGAAACTTTCTTTAAAAAATCGAACGGACTTTCACTCTGAGTTGCGATTGGCATACTAATGATTAGGGTTCGATGGACTTTAATTCTTGTAGACGTTTTGCTATTCTATAAAAGCTAAAAGACTATGTGTGGCTTCTCTTTCTAGAGTATTCCAAATGCATTTTCTTTATTATTTAACAAAAAAAGTTGCTAAAGTAGGTTACAAAAGCTACAGATGTTTAACAATTGCGTCATCATCTTCCTTTTCATTAAACGATGTATCCACGCACATTGCAAACTTTATTAATCAAGAACGAGTATCAGAAGGAGGATACTGTGACTAATCTTAATCTAAAAATTCCCGCCAAGGACTTTAATCTAAACACGTTTATGTTTTAAGCAATTTTTAATTCAAAGAAAGGGAAGATAAAAAAGTTGAAAAATGTCATTCAATTTAATACTTGAACATGTGTTCGGTGAAAATTACTAGAAAACTGAAAAAGTAGGACGGGAGATTAATATGGTTTTCAACAAGGACTCGAGTAAAAATAGGTTTTAATACCGGTATCATTACCACCGTCAATGTGAATATGTTGAGGGAGATTCACAATGTGATAAAAGGATTAGGTAATAATGACACCATTCTTTTCACCATTAAACATGCATTTTCTCCCCCCTTTCAACACTTTCACAAATGAAAAAAGGTCTTGTAATTTCCCCCTTCATGAAAAAATCTTTTAAAATGGGAGACAAACAAAATGTAATGTTATGCAATTTTTATCATAGCTAACTATGCAGGCTTGCTGTCTTTTATTTGAATTGGACAAAAATGGAATAATAACTAATATTTTTGTACAAAAGAGTGCCAAAAACAAGAAAATGGGTAAAAGCAGCAGCTGCTTAGCATTACATAACTTTTCTATCAAAACAAACAAAAAAACTTTTGAAGAATAATAGAAGGC
>JAANSO010001912.1:0-15105 GCA_036507315.1 Lepidocyrtus fimetarius | reverse complement strand
ACCTTATTAATTGCACAATAAAATCATTTACACATTGGTAGATTAAATTATAGTATAGTAAAATTTGACATGTGAATAAAGAAATTGAGCAAAAATCGTGCTTGATTCATACAAATATTATGCATTGACAAGTCAAATTACAATTTCTTTGGTTTTTATTTGCCTAAATTGAAATTACCAAAGTTAGTGTATTTAATTCGCTATAAATCTCCTAAAATCATTAGTTAACTTTCAAATGCTAACATTTAAAATAATTTTAGAATATAAACTAATCATGGGTGGGTGCAACAACGAAGGTTGGTGTATTTAACCTGTCGTCACTGCGTCATAATTCATAGTAAATTTCTTTATTATAGATCAATTTTGCAGAAAAATGCTGAAGAATATTTTTTTACATGGCTTTCATATCCTTGCTATGATCTATCATCATGACTTTAAATATGACGATGAACGATATGATGATTTGTTGATAATAGGGTAATAAATTTTTCCTTAGTTTAAGTTTATAGCTTTGTTGTATTTTTGAAGGTCTTGGTTTGAAATTACAGCATTTTGCCCGTAATAATAGCAGAAATTAACCTTGTCCATACTTGTTACTGTTGTTTTTAAAATTTGACACATTTAAGGTGGGACTTAGAAATATTTTCAGCAGATTTTATGATTCTAGTCCACTTTTTAAAGTTAAAACGTTTTAATTTTTTCAATAATCCTCCATTTTTTTTTTGCAGAAAATTGCATTTAAAATTCAAGTAAACATGATACATTTAAGTTAAATGCTATCATAATGCGAATTTAATTTATCCACAAGACATTCGATTCCCAACAACTTTTTATTCTGTTATTACTCTCAAATTGTTGGGTCATTATCGATATTTATGTGAGTTATTTCAGTTAGAAATAGGTGAGTCTATAGTCTGGCAACATTTTAGAGGCAAAAACAATTTCTTAAAAGTCCGAATCTTATCTGTGGCAGCAATTGTTAAATATTTCTATTCTTTTAGCATTGATCTCGCAGGTCATGATCATTCATGAATAGGCACAATTTACAAAAGCACTAATCGCTTAAATCAGCATCTTACATGTAATCAGCAATTTTCCCCTATTTTACAACATCAAATAACGTTTTTCAAAGAGGATTGTGTATTTTTTGCCATTTGATAAACGGGAACTCTTGGTAAATTTAAATGACATTGATTTCGGTTTCTGGGTTAAAATAACTTGTAATTTTTGTTGGATAATTTTGTCTGATCCCAAATTTTTGTAATTTATGCCATTATATTATTTAAAATAGGAAGAAGGATATCAGACGAATGAATGGAGCCCTTGGACAGTATTTTTATGTTAAAATCTAAAGAGTGTGGTATTATATGTTAATGGAAGAATTATGACAATTTCAAATGTTTGCATTCATTTTTTAATGTTTCTTAATTATAGCATTATAGTATTTGAAAAGGCTGGTAACAAGAATGACAAATTTATTGTGCACTGGACTTGAATTGGAGTGACGCCAAAATGCTGTAATATAGTTTATGGATACTAAAATTGCAAGCGTGCGAATTATTTAAAGACAGCACTCCTAAGCACGAAAACATGAGCAATGGTCATCACCACCAAAGATTATAATTAGTAAATTGTTCGCTTTTTGACACGATAATTTTTGTTTTGTATGTCATTTTCTGTAAAATATATGCGTTCTGGTTTTAAAGGAAAGAAGGAAGGCAAGGTCAGGAAGGAATTATTGTGCACAAGACAATATTATGGACAAGCGTGAGAAACGAAGGTAAAAAATCTGTTTCATAAGAAAGGAAGCCACTTTAAAAATAAAATGAATATTTTCCTTGATGGTGGTTGCTTTTATCACCTCAACGCAAAAACTTGTCATAGAATTAGCTCTCATCATTTATTCATAATAGATAAAATAATCTCGTAAGTTGTTGTGCTTACATTTATAGTTCACTGAACAAAATGCCAGTCAAAAGCATGAGTGAACACAAATATGCGTACAACGCACAAAAAGAAACACAACTCAAGATTAAGAAGATTGCATAATTTAGCAAATCGAAATAAAAGTGATAATAAGCATTGTACTGTGGCTGTGACCTACGGAAATCGTCATTTGCATAGATTAAAAATTAGACTACAATTGAGGAATGATTTCTCTGAATTCAATGCATATTTATGGTTATATGACTAACATAAATGTAATTGTGGAATATCCGAATTTAATTTCGTGTTTTCTGCAAGGTTTTGGCAATGAGACTTAAATTAAAAGTTATGCATCAATTTTCTAAAAATATCAACCATAGTCAGAAAGTGGTTTTGTCGCCAAGTCTTGAAATGGTAGAAATTTATTCATTCTGTTTATGGTTTGTTATTAATGATCTCGTTTAAATACAATACAATAAACTACCTGATTACTTTAATTGCAAAACTCACACAGAGACATATAAAATGCACAGCAAAAGCACAAATTGATGAATTTAGGTTAGCCAGCATATGCAAACTCTTAATCCTATTGTTAAACTATTTAGCTATAGTCCTGAGCAAAAAAAAAGTATTTAATTTTATGAAAAATCTTATTAAATGTCACTAGTAATCCGTTACTCTAATTTGATTTAATGAATGGAGACTGGTACAGTAAATAACTTGTTAACAAAAGCGTACTAAAATTATAACAAGTAGATGAATCATAAAGAAATATATTTTACTGGCAATTGAAAACACTTGTTCAAGTTTTAATAGTTTCAAAAATAGTATTTCAAAAATTTATCTTAAAGGTGAGTACTGCGTTATGTATGATGCAATAATTTAAACTTAACATTGTTATAAACTACTCGTTGGAATTCTAGAAACTAGCTCTTAATTTGTTGTTTATAAATAGTGCTCAGAAAATGCCTTTGCCTTGCTTATCATGTTCAGAGGAATTATTTAAATGCAATATTAATATCAATAATGATGAGCATGCAGGGTGTAAAATTATTTCATCATCATGTCATTAAACGTGACATTGTTTATCCCTGCATCTTTTTTGTACGCTGATCTACCTTAAATTAAATGCAAAATTAGAAAAAATCCCATTTGAAACAACTTGTTTTGTTTGAGTCGTTGCAGGCCGGACAGCCAACTATTATAAAATCATTTATTTTTAATACAATTCTCTTCCCACAAATCGTTTTAGTTCCAATACAAAATTAGAGGGGTACAATGAGTTCAGGTCATTTGTTAAATCTAAGAGTAAAACTAAATCAGCGTTTTTATAACATTAGTAATATTATAAGCGTAATAATACTTGTAGGGATGCTGAATTAAAAAATAAGGTCTTGATGAGCTACATTTACCGTTTTTTCTGGTGAGTAACAGAAGAAATTGGCTCATTCACAATTTAAGTCACGATAACGATGCACACAGAACAACAGACAAATCAAGCACAAAACTTTTTCTGTTTAGACGGGACAGGCCACGTAGATAAGCTATTTTTAATGCGAACAATAATGTCCATGATGATGAGATAATCTTTGTCGTGAGTTTGACAAAAGCTAAACTTCATTTCTATTAGTTAATAGCATTTTTTATATTAATGATTCTTCAATTAAACCTTATTTAAATATGCTTAAAAGTGATTTTGATTGTGTTATAATTTAAGTCGTTAAATCATAAACATTCGTCATCTCTTTAACATTATTTAAGTGATTCCTTAATTTACATTTTTCTTACTTTCACATTGTAACTATTATTAACCTCATAAATACAATTTTAATTAAGCGGACACATTATCTAAAATCCATATAGTGCAATCGGTCAATGTCGTCATAAAATAGTTTGTTTTTAAAAATTAACTTTTACGTTAACACAGCATGTGTTTACTGTAAATTCTAACATGTTTCGAAATTCTTTTTCTGTCCTTTCCCTAATTGTTATTTTTATATGCAAAATATAAAAATCACAATTTTAAAACATTTGGCAATAAATGCGGATATATATGACATGAATGCACGACGACTCCCTTGGAAAGACACCCAATTGAAGATTTATAAACGATTCATTCGGATTACTAGCAGGGAGACTAGGATTTTGCATATTTTTGTGAAAAGTTAACGAAATGTCCTAAAGCCGTATATTTGCAGCTTTACAAAAAAGTTGCTTTATCATCCCTGTTACCATTTTTGATCCCTTACTCTTCTAGAGTAATCGTGGGGTATTCGGGATTACACAATATTTTTTTGCAATTTCTTCAAACTTTTCACACTATCCTAAAATAAATACTTGTAATAATCCGTATTATAATAATTCTTATTATTTCGCTGTCAGCTTGTTAAAAATATTTATAATCATGACGAATCGTTGACATGAAGCCACGTATTTTAAGATCTTTTTAGTTGTGGTTGGACGAGACGGGATTAACATTGCAGCATTGAATTAGCCAGTTCGATATTATTATACTATACGTTTATGTAGCATAATGCTGTATTGACAGGATATCAAAATCACAAAATTTAACAAGACCGCAGGCAAAGTTTGATACAGCTTTGATTAAATTATTATAATGATCAACGCAGTATCTGTATTTTTAACCGTCCTAGTTTATTTCCACAAACTCATTATTACGAAACTAAAAAGCCGGCAGACACAAGCTTCCTATATACACAAGGAATTTAGATGTTCCTGTTGTAGGCGTACTACCTCTAAAGTTGTATTGGGTAGTACCAACGAGCAAACAATCATTTTGACACTTTGATAAAAACACAATGTAAACTGAGGCATAAATGATAAGTTGGATTAATATCAAGTTTAGCTTGATTTAAAAGTAGTTCATGGGATAAATTAAGAATTAATTTTTAATTTATATGGGTCACACAGGAATGATTGAAGATGACTAAATGAAAAAGAAACTGGTTAGGAAGAGTGAAGATCAAACAACATTTGTTTGATTATTGAAATAATTATATTTAGGTAATTAAATCTCTTATCAATCATTTATTATTATTTAATAATTGGTTATCTAAAATCAAAGTAATAATATTTCTTTAATTTATAATATTCTCATAACGTAATTTCATATTATGGTCCATGTGAAGCAACTATCGCTTTAAGATAAGACACTCCAAAGGTTGCGTGACAGTTTCTTGAGTGTTAGAAATTCCCATCTTTATAAGGAAAAGGAAGTAACTTATCAGGTCGGCAACTTTGGCTGTTATGATATGATGATGCATATAACCCATTGAAATTTATGAATTATCACAAAAAAGTAAACTAAATATTTTGTGATTGATTTGTAGTAGTTATTAGCATTTGTATAACCGGCGCAAAAAAATAATAAAAATGCTATCATTTTGAATAAACATTAAATTATTGCCCTATTACTTTCAGATTATATGTTGGGATAATATGAATCTTGGCAAAAATTTACATTTTTAGAACAAATAGTTTAGAAAGCATTTAAACTAATTATGTAGTTGATTTTGTCGACTTTGTTATTATGTATGATAAAACTATCTCAAATAATAATTATTATTAGGTAATAATAAAAATGATAGATTGCAGGGCACAATGCAACTTTGCAACAGATGCGTTTTAAAAAACACTTTGTACGCTTGATCAGTGAAACTTATAATCATGACTATTTTTTAACAATCCTTCCGTAAGTAGAGCAATCTTAAAGAATATATAAACTTATAATTAGGTAAAGAAGCGGGGAAATGCATTAATTGCACAATGAAACGAATCAGCAACTTGCAAAGATACTATAAAGATAGTAGTTCAGCGCGTGCTACTTTTAAAACATTTATCAGCGGAAGATCTAACATAATCGTCCGTTAGGGTTATTTTTATATGACTACTCAAATCAAGCATTAAAATTATGATTTTAATTTACTGCTTATATTAATATAATTTAAACCCTTTATAAATTACAATGATGGGATAAAGAATCCCTTTATACCCTTTATATAAAGAATCTTTTCCTTCTTTTTCCGTTGAATCAATATCAAAATTGAAGAACTATATTTAAATAAAATATAATATCTTAATTAGAACCACGGCTTGCTTAAAAGTAACAATTGTAAACTTTTTCAACCAAACGAACAAATACAAAGATAATTAAGATAAATGCTGATGAGTGCAATTATCATTTATTGCAAAGAAACAACTTATGCACTAATTTCAAATTCGAAAGACTGCTTGTTAATTTAGAATGGTTTTAATTTAAAAGACCTGATTAAAGAAACGATACATCGTTGAATAAGTTTTTAATAGCTATAATAATAGTAAGAAACGTTGGCTTAAAAATTTTGCCAGTACTTCAATTATTTCTCTGAAATAATTTTTAGATTAAATGACTACATCAGTGCTTAACATGTATTAAAGTAATTTCTTTAGATAGAATTGTCCCTTTAAACCAAATGGCAACATAATACCAGTGTAATGATAATGTAATGCATATAATTATGTTGTATACAAAAAAATCTCCTAAGTTATCTCATAATCCTTTAAATGCTTCCTGATATTTTCCAATTATTGCTTTAATCGAGCAAAGCGCGTTTAAAATGAAATCGTTTACTATTATATCTTTCTATCATCAACCCTAATTTAACAAACATACATGATAGTTTATCCATTCTTATATTTTTCGAAGTAGCCTCCGGCAATCCTACTAAAAGCCATTATGAAGCGAATTTCTGTCAAATATCAAAGTTATGCAAGTTTGAGATCTTTATTATGCACCGGGCAAAATAGGCTGAAGTATGTTCCAAAGATCAATTAAAATTAATCTTGTTTTTGTTTGTGATGATGATATTTGTATGTCAGAAATTTAGCATTTTTGGCGAATGGATAATAAAGTAACAATTAAATCTTCTTCTTTCACTTTTTACAAATTCAGATGACTTAACAGCCAATTTACGTTCTAAGGTAACGATTGTGTCACGATAAGCCAAGCATTTGCTTCACGAATTATTGCAAAGTATGCCGATATTGGAGGTAAAAAATTCAGATCTTTTTTGTAAACTCTTTATTTCGGTCGGTATTGTTTAAACAATTTGATGCGGTCATCACACCAGTTACACTTCGAATTTCGATACTTGATTAACGACCAGCATAAATTCTTTTCATTGACTTAACGTTTCTTTCGTCACTTCTCTATTCCTAAAGATGCGATGATGTTGACCGCTCTCTTAATTTAAAGTTTCTTTTACATGCTTTTCATGGACTATTACATAATTTTTGAATTATTAGAGCAGTTCCTACATTCTTTTTAAGTATTTATTTCACAATTAGTAAAAATGCTAATTTTTGCTGAAAATTTGTTACTTTTTACCATTTATAAACTGCTTTTCAAAAGCTCTTCTGTAAGCAGTTGTCAATATTCTGCAGAAATTTTGGCCATCAGCAAAAATAATTACTGCAGTTTTATGCATCGGTTCTTTTGTATAAACTACCCTAAAGACATTCAATTCGATACTTAAATACAACAAAAAGCTGACCAAGTAACAAAGCAGTGATAAATAGACTTGGCTTGTGAAATGTCAGGACTCGGTTTCAATGGCTGCGTCATGGAGTTGCCACTGTTCTTGCAAAATTTTGCTAGTTCAAGTTAATAAGATCGCACGGTACCTCGTCAAAAAAATTAGTTACTCGAGAAAAACCCTTTAATGTGCTATTTATCCATCTCCTTAGAATTCAGAAAATCTCATTAACTCTCCTACTTGTGAATAAAATAGGTAAATTAAAATTCAGACAACACAAGGAGAATTTAATCCCTGTCCCAGCCTCAATATTATTATGCAATGTAAATCTAGATTACTTTCATTTTTGCTTGATACAGTCAATTTTTAAGGATTTTTTGCATTATTATTAGATTTGTGTAATCTCACTATCAGTGTAAAAAGGAAGCCAAGGAAGCAAGGAGGAGCAGTTGTCTACGTTTTTATTTTAGCTCAAACTCGCCTTTCTTTACGCACTCAGCATGTTCTACCGGTAGTAACTACTGTGTGAAAAATTACGATATTTAAGTAGCTATAAAGGAAAATAAAAATTGTTCTCATGCGTGTTTGCATAAATGATTGAACTAAAAATTGGCATATGTAGTTTTGTCAACAATAATACGCACATTACATTGCAGCCGTCATAAGAATAAACAAACTGCCGTCTTTTCCTTGGTTTCTTCTGCTTTAAAGATTATATAACTTGGTGATAGGCAGTACCCCAACTTGGTAATTTTGATGCTTCTACGCTACCCCTTCTACCTGAATTGCAGACAAGATGTCACTCTAACTCAGAATGCAGGGAATCAACGCATTTTAGGATGTTGTTATTAAGCATTTTGGCAGACCACTATGCAGAAACGTAGTATGACATTACCTTACCGTGTTTGGTTCAAAACGTTTGAAAATTTTGCAAAGAATGGTTTATATTACATAATGCAAATGATGATGTTCAAAGTACAAAGGATAAGTCAAATAATGAAGATGTAGCCTAGACTGGGACTATAGAAATGTTGGGTTACATGTTGAATTGTTGAGTGATGCCAAAGATGATTGGAACTGATCTGGCTTAAATTTGACATTATAAAAGTATTAGTACGTTAATTTATAGTTGATTTACATTCTTTATACAAAATCGTTCAAGGTAGAGCTTGGAAGGGGTGCTTGAATAAAAAGGAACAGAAATTGAAAGTGACAAGTTAGTCGGATTACAGACAAGTAACGAAAGTGTTGTGCCCAAGTTTCTTTGATTTAAAAATCGGTTTACCATTTTTGGAAAATGTTGCTTCAGGTTAGGAATTTACACAAATTTATGATCTCCTAAAGATTTTTGTTTTGAAATTGTATTTTGCTGTTTGTGTTTAGTTATCAAGGTGCCTGGTTGTGATTTTAACTGTTGACTTTGTGCAAGCAAAGTACGGTTATGGCCACCACGGCCACCATCATTCAGGGGGAGGGTATGATCATGTGGGGTATGGAGATCATGTAGGCTACGCCGTTGCAAAGGTTCCTGCAGTAGCAAAGGCGGTAGTGGATTATCATGTAAGAGGAGAAAGTTGTAACTTTTAATTCTACTTTCTATCTGCACATTTATGCAGAAAGATCGTATAAAGTGCAGATAAATACCATTTAATTAACTTCTAAGCAGTTTACTAATAAATATTTTGGAATGTTTCAGGCTTATCCGAAATACCAATATAGCTACGGGGGTAAGTCAAGCCAGGAATTGAAAACTGATAATTTCATTTAAATTATGGTGAACTAAATCCATATACAATTTAATTTCCAGTTAAGGACAGTTACACGGGCGACTTCAAGCAACATTCTGAGGTCAGGGATGGAGATTTAGTCAAAGGAGAGTATTCGCTGTTAGGTAAATTATCTTACTTTATCTAAATACATTTCCTCGACAATGCATGTAACTTATTTTCTGAAAATATTTTAAATTCAATTTACAAACTCATTTTATTAGACGCTGATGGGAGCATTCGAACTGTGAAATACACAGCAGATAAATATAACGGTAAGTTTATATTAAATGAATTATTGAATATCAGCAATACTAAGGAAAGAAGTACAAACCTATTCACAAAATCAATTTTTTATCAGGTTTCAATGCAGTTGTGGAGAAATCTCCCGGAGTACATAAAGTAGCTGCTGTTCCAGCTATAGCTAAAGCTGTGGTTCCAGTGCCTGTCCACCACCACCACGCACCACACCACTATCATCACGAGCCCCATCACCACCACCATCACCCTCATGAACATCATCATCACCATGCTCCAGTTCCCGTCCTTAAGGTATTGGATTGACAATTTTATTCAAAGACTATTTGTCTTTTTAGAAAACTTCACTAACACTCCTTAAAACTTACTTTTAGGCTGCAGTTAAACCAATAGGATACGGCCATGCATTGCCCCATCATCATTATCATCATGGCCATCACGGTCATGTTGCTTCAGGTCACGCAGCGTACGGGAACGCTGTTACTCATTATGCCCCAAAACTTAGCTTAGCTCCAGCAGTTGCGGCAGTCCCAGCTTATGTGCCACATCATCACCACCATCCTCATCATCATAATCATCATGGCTACGGTTATGAACATGAGCATGGGCACGGACATTACTAACAAAAGACTAAAATTAACTTGCCTATTTATTATCTTCTTTACCCTTCTCTTCCCCTTTCAACTTTTCTAAATAGTTTTCAAATTTTTGTGCCAAGCAAATTAGTGGGTGGTTATGCAATGATAACAACAGCAAAAAACTTAGATTATTCATTTCCGATCTCTTTTAATTTATTTTTAACCAATTATCTCTCCTTTTTACATTTTCTATTCCACTTCTCTATTCTTGTTTCCTTCATCAGTTGAAGCTTTGTCCCTTTTACTTTTTCATTTCGTTTTCTGTGAAACATAGTAGCGTGACTTCTTTCCTTAAACTTGCGTTCGCCTGACCTGATTCTTATTGGTCAATTTAATTATGCCATTTTGAATGATTCTCGTATTTCTGTGATATTTGCCTTTTTGCCCTATTACTCAACCAACAATTAATTAGTATTTAATTTTCTAATCTTTTAAAAACTATTTTATATATCAATTCTATAAAACCTGCTCGCACTTCGTCTATCCTAACACAATATCTTTTCTATCTCAAAAAGTATTTATGAGGAGCGCCTTTAATTTTCTACCAATACTCTTTTAGTTAATTGTAAGTTAGCAAAACTTCTTCATTATCCATTCCAGCCACATACCAAACCTAGATGGACTGACATTTACGAAAAGAAGTGCAAATTTTGCAAGCGTTACTATTCATGCACTGATAGTTTTTAGAAATTAAATGCAATATAAATAGTACTGTAAAGTCTTTGGTCTATTCTACCCAATTTTTAATTCATTGTAAATAATATGTATATTCTTGTAATTAACGCAACTTCATGCAAGCTTTCTTTCTTTACACGTGTAATTTATAAAATAATTAATGCAAAATATTTTATTTTGAATATTAAAATAAAAACAATGTCAAACCAAGCAAATCAAATCTTAAGTTTATAAAACTGCATTTTTTACGTCATATTTTTCGATTTTTAAAATCACTTCATAAGTTTGTCTAAAAGCTCTCCCCAAGTATTGCTTTTGTACTAAAACGTATTGATATTTGCTACACACATGTAGTTTTCCGATTTAGTATTTCGTATTGGTGGCATACCTATGCCGTCATCTTTCACTTGATATTTAACATGGACAATTAATATTTTAGACACCTCCAAATAACCTCTTTTTTGTTTTTGAAACTTCATCAATACAAATCTTTCAATACAATTTTGGAGTGTCGGGTGAAAGTCAATTAAAAATTCATGTAGTGAATTATTAAACGATTGCCTAAAAACCATTGTTGCAAATTTTTATACTTGCGTCATATCTGTCTACTTACGTCTCACTGTAATTCTCAAATGTGTCGGAAGTGTTTCTTGCTGTTTATGGATATTTATAAAATTCATATCCAACCTACCCATCTATTATAATTGACACAATGCAATGAATGGGCTATTACTTTTAAAAATACATAAGTACAAACTTGTCAACGTGTAAATTTTAATTAACGACTTTCAGGTCCATTGTTAGTCAAGATGTTCAATAAAACTGTATTGTTGGCCGAAAAACAATAAATTGTCAACCTTCTCCAGAAAAACCTGAAAGGCTTTTTATATATTTTTACCTACCAGTAGGTTTTGANACTTTCAGGTCCATTGTTAGTCAAGATGTTCAATAAAACTGTATTGTTGGCCGAAAAACAATAAATTGTCAACCTTCTCCAGAAAAACCTGAAAGGCTTTTTATATATTTTTACCTACCAGTAGGTTTTGAAATGGCGTAATAATACAAGCCAAAATTATAAAGAGAAGTAAATACAAAGTACACAATACACAGTCATATCTCCATTTTCTGATCAGTAAGGTTTTTTTGTAGAGTTGTCTGACATCCTTAGCATTCAAACAATATTTTGCTTACTGCTTTTAAAATTAAGTTGGTAGTATGTGAATCGTCAAAAAATCCAATACCTGACACAAATTTTAGCGACAGGTGTAACGGCTTTAGAACGATGGACTTGAACTATTTACTTTAGTATACCTATGCCACGTGTCTCATAAATTCATTCAAAAAATTGATAATGACAAACGATTAGTTAAATATTCCTGTATAAAACTGCCATTTTATTTGAAATCAATATTTTTCTGTAAATAATTGAGAATCCCAAAACATGATTAATTGTTAGTTTGCAACAAAAAAGTTCAAACGGTACTTTTTCTACAGTTGAGTTAGGTATAAAGCGGCAAAGTCCGTTGAGGCTTGCCATCAGGGCCGCATTTATTTTTCTTTTTTAATTTTTGTTCAAAACCAGGTTCAATATTCATTCTAAATGCGTAAGGGAATTGAAGATAAGGATTTTAGTAAAATTACAGAACTGATAATGAAGATTTCAACGTTTGGAATACACTCTCATCCAAAAATGAAATCTAGCATTGGGGATGTCAGTCCTTCTGCCCTACCCTCATCAATTTATAATTTCTGTTCTTCTCCTAACGATTACTTGGAAGTTTATCTATCGGGTTTGTACTACCTGTGTCTACTACCATTTAAAGTCAGGCGTCAGGAAAATACCTTTATCATTGAGAAAAATAGACTTCAACAAGCAATGTGCTTAATATTTCACATATCTGTTTCTTGTTTCCAAATCCATGAAGTATACTTGTTTATCATGAAAAACGTAGACAAGAATCCAACGGAGATTTTTACAATTTGTTTTGGTATTATCGATCTGATTTACATAGTGTGCTGCATCTACACTTATTGGATAAAACAATCAGAAATTCGGCAAATGATGCAAAGAGTTTGCACAGTACGAACGCAATTTATTAGAGAAATTAAGTTTAGAAAAGTTAAATGTTTAATATTTTGCCTTCTTCCATTTGTTGCTTTTCTTTATGACACAATTAACATGACTGTTTTAAGTGATCCGTTTTGGGAGGAGTTAAATTTGAATTTAGCAGAAGCTAACTCAACCAATAACTCATTAGCTACAATTAGATAAGCCTATGTGGAGAAGAATCGTTTACGAGTCAGTAGTTTTTGCAACGCAGATCGTCAATTGGTTTTTATACAATACAATTGACGCTTTCCTTATGGTACTGGCAGTGTCTAGTTATGAAACAACAAAATATTATTCAAAAATTACGAGAAACATTGTGCGCAAATGTGAAACCAAAATTGGAGATTTTCAAAGAGGGAGAGAAAGTCCAATAACTTTTTTAATGAATGAGTGTGCCATTTTAAAAAGCTATTTTGAATCTGTTAATCAAGTCACGTCAATCCTTTTTCTGATGTGGTTTTGCTCCTTTTGTCCGTGGACTGCAGTTCACTTGATGGAAAGTTTACCGGGACTTAATCCTTGGGGAAATGCCATGTATAACTGTTATTTCATTTTTTACTACGCAATTATAATGGGGTTTTGCGTCCAAACAAGAAAATTGGTAAATGTACACATTTAAATAATTTGAAGAAACCTTGTTTGTCATCAATCTTTAAATAATTTGGAAATGTACATTGGTTTCAGGTTGACGTAATCAAAGACGATATTTATGAATTACTCTTTCATATTGAATCGGCATCCTGTAATGCGACTGGGTCAACACCGCACTATGTAAAATATTTACTTAAAGATGCTGCCATTTCTGGTGGGAATTTCTTCCAACTCAGCTACAGCTTCCTTGGAGCGGTATATATAAGATTATATTGTGTCCAATATGTAGTTGCATTTTAGGGACATGAGTTTTAAAAATATCATTTAAATTTCAGGCTGTTGGAACTGTTGTCACTTACGCATTCCTGGCCCTACAGTTTCGCCTTGTTCCAATCGCCACCCAACCCACTGTGTCTTAACTAAAATAAAATGTTGGCCCTTATTGTCTGACCATCATTACTTTATACACTTCATCGTTTTATTAAAATTTAATTTAATGTCTGCACACACCCATTAAAATTAAATATTTTCAACACCAATTTTGCAAATTATGTTTATCTTTTTAAAAAAATACGCATTAACAAATTAAAAGGCTGTTAGTTTAGATATAATGTGATTGTATGTAGATTTGAGACAAGCAATAAAAATAAAATTTTACCGTTTTATGAAATTAGTAATTGGCTGGCTTTCTTCTTCTCAACTATGTAAGCGGTGTATTTTTGTACAAAATGCAAGTTCGACAAATGTCAACAATTCCAAACGATTCTAAACTTAAAACTTTTAGAGAAAGTAGTTTTCCTGTTGAAAATGAAAAACCACCTAACTCAAGTAACTTTTGTCCCTTTTACAATGTATTAAAAATGTTGTTTTACGTTGGAGCTATCCCACATCAATATGCAGTTGAACATGGAGAAGTGATAATAAAAATAAATCGATTTCAACAGGTTAGGCATTGATTTCCTATTCATTTTGCATGAATGAAATTATAATTTTAATGTTAATAATCACAGGAAACATTTAATATTTTCAGATAATATGCGGAATAGAATCAATAAGCGTAGTAACGTACCAACTTTACTGTACTATAGAAAATATCAGGACAGATATACTATCTGCACCGTTAAATCTTATTCCGCTATGTCTAACCGTCAGTGACAACATTTTTCTGGGATCCTGGGTGTACACGTTCTGGAAAAAGCCAAAAGCAGTCAAAAATCTTTTATCCAAAATTCTAGAAGATGAAGAATCGATCTCGATCGCATCCGCTGAAAACTACCAATCAAAAAGATTTCGTAACACATTATTTAGGCTATTTTATTGTACACTTCCTTTTTTAGTTTGTACATGGACAATTATGTTATACGGGGATTATTTAACTGGAAGTCTAAAACAAAGTTCCATTTTCCCAACTAACAATAACTTTTTCACTGCATCATCTTCCATCAATCCTAACATTACTGCAAATCCTGTATTTGTCGTACTACCAATAATAATTCAAATTTCTGATAAAATTTCTACGTTGTTTGTTCATTTGTGCGATTTCTCGATAATTTTTATACTTTCCAGAACAAGCTACTTAACTGCAAAACGCTGTAGGGAACGAATGA
>JAANSO010001911.1:0-15107 GCA_036507315.1 Lepidocyrtus fimetarius | reverse complement strand
TGTCTTAACTTTAAGTAAAAGCATGTGCTTAAAATTTGCTATTGAATTGGTCAATTCGGTAACTTTTGCTTAAGTCTAGTTCTTAAGGATTTCATAAGTATTTTACTTAAGTCAAGTTAGTGAATCGACAAAATTAAGAAAATGCTTAAGAATTGCTTAAAACGCTTACTGGGTTCCCCTCCAGCTGAATCCGTTCCTTCCCTTTTTCTTCTTACATCATCACAGCATCAAATGTAACAAACATACATATACGAAGAAAATCTCTTGTTTAAACCAGATTAAACAAGATCTTGTAAACACAAACTTTAATTTTAATGATCTTGTACAATTGACAAAATGTTTCTTTTTGCAAAATCTGGAGTACTTTCTTTGCAATTGAAAACCGGTCAAACTTTATGCATAAAAAAGTGTCTGACCTCACAGAACATAATATTCCAAAAGAAAATAGATAAAATATTATGGTGAATTAATATGATATATGACGGGTTTAATTAATATAAGATGATATTTTATTACTTACAGAACTAGACATAATTTTAGAATGTCAGTCTGTGTCAATAATCTGAAGAACCGCAAATATTGACTTTTTCAAGGAAGTTATTCATAAGCCCTTTTGTTTTTTGGCAATTAGGGTTTAATGGATAAGCCGTTATAAACAAAAATATACACAGTTAATCCTGCATAAAAGTTGCACATTAAATGATAATTTCTCCAGTTTTAAGTAAAGAAAGACTCGACGAGTGACTTTTGACTTTCAGGGGAGATGCAAGACAGAGTATGCAAATTAACTTAGAATAGAATAAACACTCAAATTTCAATCAAACAAATGCTAATGTCGAACTAATTTGATTACCTCGATCCTTTTAGCTTTGTCATGTAAGTAAAGAAATACGAAAGAAAGATTTCAACGTCACTTAAAATATTTATAAATAATTTTCATTTATTAAAATCATAAATATTTTGTGCGAATATTTTACTTTACTCGTTTCATAAAAATACTACTTAATGTTCCCTCTTTGCTTTACGTTTATTGGTAGTTTTCCTTCTAGGCTTTTGTTTCAATTCAATTGCTAAATGCAATGAATAGCCCAATTGATAGCCCTCCAGGCTGTATTGTTCGCGGTGACGGTTTATTTTCTCTTCCGTTAGAAATTTTAATCCACAAGTACATGCCCATGCGTATCTTGCTTTTGAATTGGGTAGTGGTTCTTGCTGTTCTATATAGCTCCCAGTAAATAATTGGCCTGTTGCTGGGAATATTATCCCATCTGAATTTGGGAGAAAGTTAGTTGGACTAGAGTATTGAGGTTCCTCTTCTTCCGAAGAAAGTTCCTGTTTTCTAAAGGATGTCAAAGAAAGTCATTCTACAAAAAATGTTAAATGGAAATAATTTTATACAACATGTGAATAATTCATGTTTTTGTATACGCTAACTCTAATTTAACCGGTATGATTTTTGGCTTCGATTCTTTGCCTTTTTTCATTTCTACTTTCAATTTTATTGGCTTCATAATATAATTGTATTTATTCAGAGATTGGTGTCCGTTTTGTTTAAGCGTCACAATCTTGTGTTGAGGACGGTGAATCTGCAATAGGATCAGATCAGCCTGTTAGAATTGTTCATATGCTTAACCTAGATGGCAGTAGGTAGTCAGATTTACAACTTTTTCTTGCATTTTGTTTCATTTTAAAAATGTGTACAAACTACAAAAAGTGAGTTTTAAAATTTTTATACATGCATAGTGAAAGAACAATAGTGTTGGTTTGGTCAGCAATCATTACAAATATGTTCCACAATGATAATTATATTGTCGTCCTAAGCTCAGGACATTCATAAACTTGTTTCAACATCTTTCTTTTCTTCTTGACGTTTAAAATAATAAATAATTTTAAGCAAAATAATCATTAATAGATGAACATGACCTCAACATGAACAAAATTGAAGCTTCGACGAAGGTTATCCAAGGTTACTCCAGATCTTCCTGGAATACCATGCAAATCAAAATTAGAACCGTACCAGTAGTATAATGCTAAAATACGTATGTGGAAGCACGCACAGGAATCATTTAAACAACTTGACTAGAACCCGGATTGGAAAAACACTAACATGAATAAATAAAATTTATTTTGCAAAATATATGTCTCGTATTTCCTTTTCAAACAAAAATCACCGATCAGCATGACATTTCCTGATTTATTTTGACAATTCCTACTAGTTTTATGCTCACGCATTTAAATTAGAACGAAATATAGCCATAAACTTTATAAGTATATTTTAACACATATTCATTTCCATACGTTCTCAACCTGACATTTTTAAAACCGTCTTGAAGAAGTTAAAACAAGCAAAAATACTCATAAATTGAATTTTTGGTATCTCTTTCTCTCTGCTTTCATACAATTTATTAAACTACGAACAAAGAAAAATCAACATGAGTGCCATTAAATGACCTTGTTCTGCATAAAACACTTCAAGAAATTCGCCAATTTAGCAGTATTAGGATCTGTATGAACATAATAAATAGCATGATCTGGAGCATCATCCGTGATTTGCATCTTTCTTTCCTAACAAATGAAAAACGCGTTACATTGGAACTAAAAAAGTTTCCCGTTATACCACTCTAGCCTAACTTTTCAAGGTGGAACATGCTGACAAAAGGAACCTACACTAACAAGCAAAATCTGGACGGACCTGCTTGTCTGCATGCCTGCATATATACCCTCCATATACTGTCTCTTTTCTCAACAAAACGTACAGAATTACCGATAAAATT
Source organism: Lepidocyrtus fimetarius (assembly GCA_036507315.1). Lineage (NCBI taxonomy): Eukaryota > Metazoa > Arthropoda > Collembola > Entomobryomorpha > Entomobryidae > Lepidocyrtus > Lepidocyrtus fimetarius. The sequence continues at coordinate 12,333 of JAANSO010001911.1, read as the reverse complement.
AAATTGACATTGACTCTTAGTCAGCAACCATGACAAAGAAAGACGAGAAAATATAATTCTATTACTCTTCCTTAAACTACATAATATCCTTATTCACACTGGCCATATGAATGAGCCCTACATACATACGTAATAATATTTCATTGCCTCCAGCTCAATATTGTTTGCAATCTGTTTCATTCAGCAAACGATGACTGCAGTACCCTATGCCGCCTCCTCAGGTCTGCTACCTATCATCTTTATTTTAATTCTACGGCAAACTTCCTTTCTTCGTAGTCTTTTCCTCAACTAATCTTTTATTAAAGGAATTTTACTGCAAATCTAAAGGACCCATTGAGAAAGAAAACCTGAGAGCTTTGAAACCGTTTCTACTGTAGCCGATGTTTCTTTCCTTTCTTCGCAATTCTCTTCATCTGATCCAAATGCATTCCTTTTCCTTTGTCTTCTTTTTAAACAAATGAAATAAATTCATATGAGTTACCATTGGCACTATTTTTAAAGGAAGTAAAAAGGATATTCTTGCCGTAACCGGCATATTAAGGAAATTCACCACTGTACCACCACCGCATGGGTTTTAACTTTAGCAAATAAACCTTAGCCCGCTTTAATGCAATCCTTACTAATATTATTGCTCAAGCACCTTCCTCACATCATCGACATAGGTATCCCTTGATCTTCATTATCATCCTATAGCCCATATACATCAAAGCCTCTACCTCTCTTATACACAAAAATCCTCATGAATGACTACTTTTTGACCTAATAAGTCTACCAAGTGCCTACATCATTTTTCTAACAGAATAAATTTTATACCATACAAAGAAGTTGTGAAGTTGTGTGTAAGTGTAACTTTGATACAGTAACACAGAGAAAAATGATCAAAACCCTTTAACAAAGAATGAACAGCTCTTGCGTTATTCCTCAATCTTCATCGCAACGTTATATGATTACTTGCAACAACTTCTAAAAGGCTTCAACATTGCATCAGCATGGCTAAACCTTATTGTTCAGAGTTGTTGGAGAGAAAATTGTATAAAAGTTATATAGAGTTTGCATTAGCTGCTGTTGCTGGTGAATCAGGAGTGAAGAGGAAAAGCTGAACGGCTGGCAACTTGTGCAGAGTGACTCAGTTGGGATTCCTTACTTGTCGTGATCGGTCGTTGGTGTCGATCCGCTCTGTCTCGCTATTCCTATTGCAAGACTCTCTTTCTCTCTCTTCAACTTTTCCTAATCAAAATACTACAACACTACCTAACCAAGATTTAAAATCAGTTAAGGTGTTTATCATTGTTAAAAGCTACAAAGGAAAGGAGAGAAAGACGAGGGGGTAAGGTGAAGCTAAATTTTAATCCAGTTTTAATAAAACCTACATTTGAATAACTCAATTAGAAAAACTATCCTGGAAAAAATCGTATTCCAAAATATTTTGCAAAAATCTACTCAAGATTACTGAATATATCAAATGGTGAACTTCGAATAAATCTTCTGGAGAAGGTTAGATCATAACAATTTTGACTCTTGTTTTCGATAGTGGCTGATCCTATATAGTTTTCCTGGATAGCTGCTTGCTCTTGAAAAGTTGTTTTCAAGTTCATTCTTTTTTGTGGAACACATGAAATATTGTATGCTGGAACTGACTCAAATACATGCAAAAGCACAAAGAGAAAAATTCAATATAGTTTTGTGATTGTTTCTTACTCACATATTTGATTCAAGTGTAATTGCTGTAAAGTGACTGGACAAACGTTTTCCCAGTGAAGCCTAAAAGTGTGGTTTTTTAAAATTATTAATTGCAAGTTTGCATCAAAATCAAAAATAACCCATAAATCTTGGGAAAGGTTCATGATCAACTTACCTATACAAGGTGGTTTAAAACACAAATTATATACTGACCAGATTTTTTAAAAAACACCGTCAAACATCAAACCTGTCAATATTGTAGGCAAACAAAATCAAATTAATTTAAAAAATCTTTTTAAAAAAGTGAAAAACTGGAAAACTATTTTTAAAAAATTTAAAAAAATAAAATTTATTAAAAATATTATTACCAAAGACGCAAATAGTTAAAGCTGTCATCTGTCCTCAATTTGCCATCCAACTCACCAAAAAAAATTGAAGAATTTATTGGATCTATGTGTGTATCCAACCTGGTATAAGTTTTCTACCGTAATTGGTAAGCATTTTATACACCATTTTACCATCATCACTATTTTAAGAAATTATGCAAAATGTGCAATATTGTGCACTGTAGATAAAGCATGTTATAAGCATAGCCAATTTTGATTCATTAGTACAGTTTAGCCAGCCAGTTATCTTGTCATACTCATAGCCATTCAGCCATTTAGTTAAAAATATAAAAAAACGTGTTGCTAGCTTTTCTTAAAGGTAGGATGATGACAACCATTTCAATAGGTTTTTATTATCTCAATTGGCATTTTCGGTGGCACAACTCTGGGCACCTCGCATACTTTCTCATACATGCTTGCTTGCAGTTTTTCGTCGGAGGTGTGGGAGTCTTTTCAAGTGTTGTATGTCTACCTCTTTAAATCTGACTTTATCCATGCTTCTTAAATATTTTGGTATATGTCATATCTCCACAGTTTGCATGTATTTTTGTCAAAAACACCTTCCTTTTCTACTTGCCATTTATCTTAGGTAGAGAATTAAGAGTTATGTATATCCACTCCATTTATGTGTGACATTGGCAATGCCATTTTAATAAATACCTTCCTCTTCTTCCTTACACACTCAGCCTTATGCATATGACTTACTACTAAACCACATAGAATTTAAATTCATTCTACTGTAGATTATTATGTGTATGCCATTTGCCATTATGTTGCTAACACAGATTATACTAATGATACCAGAACACCGTGTCATTCTTTTTTTTACCATTTCCCCGTTTCCGTCATCATCATCGTCGACCTTTTTTACGCAATTTTCTTTATTTGAACAAAGAAAGAGAGCAAACCCACAAGAGCAAAGTGCTTCTGGCTTTGTTAATAAAATTGATTTTGCTTGCTAGATTCATGCTGGTGAGAAGGGAACCTTTTTGTTGAAGAATGAATTTTTAAAAAGGGGTTCTGGCAGCCAGCAAACTTGTTCTTCTTGTCACATGCGGCATTACAGTGGAGGTGGTGGTGTATTTCTGTCGCTCTTGTGGTGTATCGGTTTTTATTGTGTTATGTAATCATGAATGTTGGCATTTAATCCGTAGTTCCTTCCTGTATACCTTTCTATATCCCTCTCATTTTTATCCACCATCCGACTCCACGTCATCCTCATTCACTTGGAATTGCTTTGTTCTCTCTAAAGTATGTTTTTATGCAAAACTGCTGTGTGTGTGCTTATGCGTAGAACCTGAAATATCTGATTAATGAAATATTATTCATGCGTGTGTCAATGTGAAAAATATCATGATAAAGCTCTTAAATAAATCCATACATATGAGTCACACAGATGATTATGATGATAATGTTGATGAATGTCACGCTACGAGACGGAACAAAGATTGCAGTGCTATGAACTTTCTTACGCAGCAGTCGTCCAGACATCAATTTTGCCAATAGATATTGTTTTTAATTCTTAATAAAACCTCATTAGACTTTTGATAATTCATTAATTTATATTAGGACGTATTACTGTTTCGTTATCTAATCATCTCACTTCAGCAAAGTTCCTTTTGTCATTAAAATGACGATAATTATGAATAGGTCAACAACATTGTGAACAGAGATTTAGAATTTTAATTTTAAGATGATGGATAGTTCTATAAATTGACAAACTTATATTTCAATTTTTTCCCCTACAAATTTTTGGACATGTATGTTTTAAAGAGTTTCATGCCCGAGGAAATTTATTTAAAAAAGAAATTAAACCATAAACTTGTTGGTTATATCTTAATTAAATCTTCATTACACCAACATACATAAATAATTATATGTTAAGCTGTTTCTTTGGATGAGCAGTCGTATAATTCATAATCACCCCTTGTGACGCTCCATAAAGCACAAAATTGACTTTGATTATAAATCAAGAAAGCACAACCTATTGTAAAGATTGAGTGGTAGAGAGAAACTGGCTAATTTATTGTGGTGAGACGCAATTGACACGCGTTATATTTCTGATATAAATCTGTTGGATTCGCCTTGACTTTGAAAATTGGTGCAAAAATACATTAAAATTTGCTCAGATATTTAGTATAAACGAATAATATAGCATATTAAATATGTCGTATTACAACCTACTAAAAAGCAGTAAAATACTGACGTGAAACCAGTAATATGAGAGAGATATCACCTTTGTAAAAAGCGTAAAACTATCCCTGTATTTCAGTTTAGTTCTCACAGGTTAGGCTATAAAATTCTACGCAGTTTAACTAGCGGAAAGTCACACGTTCTCCTTATGCACATTCACAAAGAAGCAATTTTGAAAAAAGCTTGTTTTTATGAGTTCATTACATATGTGCAAAAACTTTATACGCGGATATTTGCATTTGTTGCAGAAATATTATGCGGCATGAAATGTGATAGTCTCCTAAATTAAAAATCATGCTTTTTTCATTCATTTGCTATTTTGAGGAAAAGCATTTGACACTTTATTTAGCTGTTTTGTTCACCATCCAGTTAAAGTAAAACATAAGTCTTCATTCATTTGCTGAATATTAATTTCAAGCCAGCTCACACAAAACTCAGCCATTATCCGCTTTTTATTTCCACAGTCGTTAAAATATTTGTTTAATGGTTTCTACAAGTCACAGCGCAAGCTGCACTTCCAGCCAGTTAAATTTTAAAGCTTTTCTCAGGAGATTTAAAAACTTAATACCTTTAACAATTCAGCTGCAATTTATTTCTCTTTCACTACCAATCTCCTTCGGGTTTGAAGGAAGCAGGTGAGCTCACACGTACTAGTCATAAGCAAGATTTAATTATTTTTCTACTCATGTCTCATTTAATCTTTTAAATATCATTATTACATTGCATATTGCTCATATATTGCTACACAAGCTATAGCAACAGCAAAATTTAAAAAAATTGCAATATAACGCAATTTGTTATCTGCAATGTTTTTTGCATCCATTTAACTTTTAAAAGGCTTCCCTTATTAAAATGCATGCGCTTCCTGTGTTTATACGGCGTTACAAAAGATTAGTTTATACAATTACAGTGGGATTAGCCATTTAAAGTTTATCTTATGTTTAAACACATATTTTTAAATGCCCTAACAGGTTTCAGTGTAACCAGGCAATCAAAAACTTAAATAAATACTTATTTGTGAAGCAGAAAAACAATGAGTGCAATGCTAATGAGTTGTTTTTAGCATTTACATCTGGCTTTTAATCAGTTTGTCTGTGTTTCTGCGTGAGTATTTAAAGCGGCAAACTAATAAATATTTTCAAAACTTGGATATATGAAGCAAGTACGCCAAAAAGTATTTAACAAACAAGCACTCATTTCATATTTTAAATTTGATTATTTCAATGTTTTAATCTACGCATTTTAATTCTTCATAGGAAGGGGGTAATTGGTTCAATATGAATTAGTACCAGACAAAACATTTATTTCTCAACACTCTTTTCAGTCATCAAGTGCACTTATTTCAGCAAATTGAAAAAACGTTTAATTTTTAAGATTATGTTTTCATTGCCTAAAAATATAAGTTTATATCATAGGCAGGGCATGTATTTCTAAATGGACTGTGACGTATTCATCCTTCCTTCGCTGCTGTTTATTCTCTTAAGTTTCAGTGTTATTAACAAAAAGGCTCTCAAATTCATACTCAAAACTTCAGAGCAGTCAGTCAGAACAAGAATGCTAAAACTTGATGAAATTCGCCACTCTAAGTAACCTATTCACTTCATATCCGTTCTGCTTTTGCTCTTGTATTAAAAGAATATGTGCAAAAAATAAACGATAAATACCGACGAATCGTGTGTATTTTTGCTAACATATATTTGCATACGAGTAGCAAAAAGTAATGCAATCTTGCAATATAATTGTAATTATCTTGTTGTTTACATAATCAGTTGAATTTATAAATAGCTGAAATATTTTAAAGGGTAGAGTCCTTTACGTTAAGCACGAAGGAAGATGGAATTTTGTTTCTACATACATTAAAACGCTGCAGTGATGTCGATGGTATCCTGCCCTGACTTGTTAAAAGTAATTTATTAATGTATTGTAGTCTACATGAAATCTGCAAGTGTATCAAATGTAACTTTAAAACGGTAGAAAAGGGAGGTGGGAGGAAGTATCGTATTGCTTTTATGTAAGCTAAAAAGTTAAAAAAAATTGATGAGATGCTTATAATGATGACGTTTTTTTTTGGCGTGGGTAGACAACGTATTTATTTAACCAACGAAAGTTGAAGAACAACAGCTGAATCCTCCACAAACAAATTCTCTTTAAACTATTTTTTTGTAAAAAATGTTAATTGTAACCGCAGATAAATGCTAATGATGATAATGTTAAGTAGTTTACTTTTACATCACATTTTTATAAAGTAGATTATGAAAAGTGTGACAGGACAGGATGGACATTTAACTCATGCCAGGTTGTGAAGTTTGGGCATACCCTCTCCGTCTCGCGTGCTTTAACCTTATCAACGATATAATCTTTTATATCATATATACTACTCTGATTATGATTATTCTAGAGGCAAAAATTAAAAACAAAGTGAATAACGATGATGCTTATGGTAATAGTAAATTTTGGGGTTTTGTGCTGTGGCTTTTTGGCTTAGTTAGTTTTTTGGGATTTTCTATATCCTTTGACAGTGATCAATTAAATGGCTCATTTTGTATTTATCCTTGTATCTACCACAACCATATCATATTTTGCACCCTACTTGCTAGCTTGTAATCAAATGGAAGAATGGGCATTTAGCATTGAAAAAATATGGATGATTTAGAGTTGGCTGGCGCAGTGGTGGCGAACAATCATTAATCAAAATAGTCCTAAAAGCCCCAGCCCCAGCACTCTTTCTCTAAAATTACTCTGATGATGATTTTTGATATAAATATTCAGGTTTGATTAAGTATTGAATTGTTTTCTAATCTTAGTTGAGTGAGAGAAAGAAAGAAGCTTATAAGGTCACTGCGTTTGCTGTATTTACTCAAACTTGTTTACGAGATTTGCGAGTTGATTTGTTAAATGCTATAAACAATATCGAAATGTATTTTTATCCGATTCGATCATCTTTCATGACTACCCTTTTTAGTATTTGAAAGCCATATTTATTTTGAATGTCTAGATACTACGCCGCTGTGTGGGCTCATTCGGTTGGTTTGGCTAAACAGAAACCTTTTAATTGGTATTATTAAAAGTAAGCAATTGTGATTAAAAAATATTATGTTCATTTCACGTTGTTTACTTAAAAACTACATTGATGTATGTTTTATTCAAAAGTTTTAAGACTTATTTACATTTCCATGAAAATGGCATAGAATTAGACATGTGGGGAATAATAATAGCAGCAAGTAAAAATACTGTATTAATAGTCTTCCTTGCGATTAGTTTAAACTCGTGAAACTTTGTAAAGGCGGTAAGAAATACAAAACTAATAAAATTCCAAAGAGTTGTACTTTCTCATTACTGAATTTGTTTTAAAACATTTTTAACCTTTAGCTCTTTAACTTTAGCTGCATTTTTGATTTATCTCAGATAACCTCAGATAATGATTGATTTTTGCTTTTAAGTCGCAAACATACTCTGCATTAATTTAAGTTGGCTGTATTCCAGGATTTCAATTGAGTACATGAACTTTAATTTGTTATGAAAAAATTCTTTTTTATAGGTTTGACAAATTGACTCGGCTCTGAAGTCGGCAACATTGTATCATCTTTGCACTACCATCCGTGATTGCTTGCAAAGTCAAAACTAAAATTACTAAAAATATCAACTGTAAGTTGTTAAGACTGTGTCGAATTACTCTACCGAAACATTGTGAAAGTGAAATAATTTTTTCAACTAGTTTAAATATTTTTCCTATTCCTTCTTCACATTTCTAGTCACGTGAATATTTAAACAATTTCTCTCGTTCTTTCTTTAAAAATCAAAATTGTGAATAAAATTGCATTGTTCATTGTGTTTTAATTAAACTACAATTAAAAAACCGATTCTTCAATCAAGCCAAATTAAAAAGGACTAGGAAAAAGAAACAAAATGGGATCTAACCGAAACATTCCTTCAGACAAGGTAAGAATTTTGTATTTATTATTAACAACTTTCGTTTTCAAGGAAACTACTTGAATAATAATAATTTAAAATTTATTTCTCTTCATATGGTCATATTGTATGAATTTATAAGCACACTGTCAACTTTGTCATCCTTTTCTACAATTCAATAGTTTTGTCAAATTAAATTTCATACTGGTTGACAAACATTTAGGTCATTGCCAGTTATCAAAATCATATTCCAAGACTTGAACGAGTGGCTCCGGTTGAGAAGACAATGGTTTTATAATAAGCTTTTAGTCCATCTTCAGAGTCTCAGCAAACTTTTATTATGTTGATAATCCACTATCAGTAATCTTTCCCAGTAATTCAGTTCTATTTGAATAAAACTTGATTAAATTATTGTTTCATAACGCATTATTGTTTCATATATTTCTCCAGCATTCAAGTTTTAAATCAAGACAAGGAAAATCCAGAGTAAATTTAGAAAGTAAATTTATTCATTAAACAAGGATAAAGAAATTTATAAATGGAGGTTTCATGAATAAGAGAAGTTGATATTGCATTATCTGAATTTTCTCACAGTAAGAAAGATTTTTGGCTGTAGTTCAGCTTGTCAATAAAGTCTTCTTATCAACTGTCCTCGGCCCGGTTTGGGAATAATCGAATTGAGAAACATCCTGTAAATGGACAAAAGAAAAATATGACTATTTGACATTTATTTCACAGCTGCAAAAGTGTTTATTTAAGACATTTTAATTCTCCTCTGACAAACTACTATTGTCTCATTGCACAATAGATGTACACATGAAGTCTTGCAGAACTGTCGCTCTCGTCAGCCGTTAAAACTTGAGCCCTGAGCATGGCGCAAGGAACAAAACAAATGCAAATATTGACGTAATAAAAGAAATCATTGGCAGTGTTTTATTTCGAGCGCTAAATAAAACATGCATAATTAACTGATTGAAATTCGATAATGTTGAATTACTCATCATTTGATGACATGACCTAGTCAGCTACGGTGTTTGTCAGCCGCATCTGCAGTTTTAAATATTTAAATTTTCCTACATTTCCGTGTGGTTGTATGCCGTATTACAAAATTTTGAAGGAGTCAAATTTTTGACAGTGACAATAACGAGTGTGAGCAATCCGAAATTTCAAGTTAAACTCGAAAATTGTTTATTGGGAAGGCAAAAATACATAAAATTTAATATAGGAGACAGGAGTATTATAATAAAACCTAAAAACTTCAAATGCAATATTTAGCACGCACTTGTTTTCCCAGAATTACTCACCATTATCACAAAACCGTAGGAAGATGCCATACAATTTCTTTGCCCGAATTGGCGACGGCGACAATTTTAAATCATAAAATCTATCTTCACTACCCCCACCGTATTTAAAAGGAAATTATATAAAATCGATGACAAATTCACTAATTCTTTATTGGAGGGAATAAAAAATGTTGACTCAGATTTCATTTAATTTGCAAACATCTATTTCCTTCTCACGAATTTAAAATTGATGCCCTACATACATTAATATTCCATGTCACTGTATATTTTAAACTTTTCTGACTAATAAGAGGTCAATGCATAATCAATTCTTTTGAACTTACTCACATAACTCCATCCAGCATAACAGAAGCAACGACAGATGTACATTTTTGTTGCTATCACCGCTTTACGTAAATCTGCATTGAGCCTGAAATAATGAGATACAACCAGCTACTTTGTTTTAGAAATGAAATGAATACATTTTTGAGAATTAAATTAACTTTATTCAAGTCAGATATGATAATAGTGAACCTGCATCCGCATCCGCCAACAAAAAACTGTAGTCTGATCAATGCCGTAATATAAAATTATACAAGGATTGTGTTTACTTAAAGCGCATTAAAATTGGTCCTGTTTTTAAATCATCTATTCCATAGAGTTCTTTTTTGATTGGTAAATTATTTATATGACTGACAATGATGTCTGTTAGAAAATTCTAGGATTAAAAATTAAGTCACAGACACTGAATGTCTGTTGTTATCTTACAGTTATTAGCGCTATATCTCGTGCAACTGTCCAAGTACAGCTGTTGTAACAATTTTAAAGACCACTAACATTTTAACAACATTTTTTGCAATCGATAATGTTTCCCCTGCTGTAATTTTAAGTCAATTGATTCAAATGATCCATTGAAAACAACCCTAAATTGGTGTTATTATTTTTAATAGACGATTACAACATCACCTCGTAATAATGCAAAAAAAACTGCGAAAGGAAAGGAAGCCATGTGCAAAAATCTGACTGTCTGACGAACACATGTTTAAACATTGCCCTATTCTTCTTTTTAATTTTTCGCATTTTGCAAATTGCTGTTGAAACATGGCTTTCTTTTTCTAATGACACGAAATAAATTTTTCAACCAGCAGAAGGAAAATAATAGTAAAAACAAAAACAATCTCATGTCTGTTAAACAAGAATTAATGTGAAAGGTTTACTGCACTATTGCTATTACATTATGAAGAGGAAAATGGAGGAAAAACGTTAATATAAAGGATTGAAAATGAAATTTTATAACAATAATATCACATGGTGCAGAACAGATGGAAAAAGATGGGGATTTTAAAGCTCTGTAAAAACTACATTGAAACAAAAAAATGGGCTTGGCCACTCGCAAATCCTTTCCCATTCTCTCTTTCTACCTACATCAGCGTATGAATAGCCCTCCCAAACCATTTCGTTTTTACAACAATGACAAAAGAATTCTTTAAAAGTTGGAATTTATAATTTCATGAATGACAATAAAACGAAATGTACAAAAAAGAGAAGCTTGTTTCCTGCATTGCATACAAAATGGAAGCTGAGGCTCTGGGAGTAAACTCGTCAAACCTTTACCACCTTCACAATTTACTCCCTTTTAACTCCCATAAACAAATGTTTATTCATTTTTCAAAATGCGGTCTTTCATTTTCCAAAATGCTTTCAAAATTCATATATTTGTGAGTATTTTACTAAAATTCCTCCCCTTTTGAAAGAATACTTAATTTAATAGAGAGGAATGGAGGAAAATGGAGATGAAATTTTGAACAAGTGATGCCAGATTTTTGCCAAAAAGAACTTTTGCTTTTGAGAAGGGGAAAGAAACTGAATGTCAGTGCAAATATTATTCCCCCTTGTGCATTTTATGAAGCAAACTGCCATTGCTCTTCCTTTCATACACGTACAGAGTTGAAATTCTCTTGAGCCAGAATTTTTTTTTATCCTCTTCGTTTTTTCTTTGAAAAAAGAATTTGGTACAAGTTACACAAAGTTTAAGCGTCTCTCAGTGTCCCTCTCTTACACAAAACGACAGAATGGCTCAAATGCAATGATTTGTAGTATGACGAATGCAAAACTTTATTTTTAGACTAGAAAAAATGTAGATAGGACAAACAAACAGGACTTTGGTGAAGTTTTGTCGCATGTTTGAAGTTTTAGCGTAAGAGAGGCAGCCTGCAATGGGCAATGCAAGGATAAAAGTAGCATAAAATGGGAGAAAATATACTTCATGTGCCAAAAAGAAAAAAGTTTGAAATCTTTTAGTATAACTTTGCCAGATGAGATATTCCCCCTAAATAAGAAATAAATTGTTATAAAAGAATTTCGTTTTTGTTCGCTATCTCTATTTACTTACGATTGGACTGTTGCATTGTTTCAAAAATTGCATCAGAGAGATTACGTTGTTATAGTTATTCAAAAGTAATTGCAAACCTCATTTTGTTTAAACTGTAGTTGCATGGCCATTGATTTGCAGAATGTTCAACAAGACAAAGATTTTAAATTCAGTGAGATAGGTAGCTTGCTCCACGTCACAAAAACTGACGGCGATGATAGCCCAATTAGCCAGTGAACATTGGCGGAATGTCGGTCCATCATTGGTGTATGTCCGGCGTATAGTCAGTTTTGGCCGCTCCGCCTTCGATTTGCCAGAGATGGCGATGATGGCAAGAATGGACCAAGAAAGGACCGAGCATGGCAAACATACAATGTGACGCGTATACCAGACATTTTTTATTGAAAATTTTATATTTTGGATTTTAATTTGACTTTAGACCTAAAATATGAAATGGTGCAATTAATTAAATTAAGCAAAAGCCATATAAAATCAGCACGGCAGCAAAGCA
>JAANSO010001910.1:0-15109 GCA_036507315.1 Lepidocyrtus fimetarius | reverse complement strand
TCCAATTTCTAACAGTTGGCATATGTCGTTGACTGTGAAAAGGTGAATGTATGTACATTTAAGATTTCAAATGCGTTGATAATTGAATAAAATAGATTGAGTTAATACATTTCTCGTTCCAATGATTTATCGAATTATTCACCCAACACCTATAATTTTAAACGATGCTGTTCAAAGGTGCATGAGTAACCGTGTCCATTGTCACAATTACTTCATGTTTTAATATAGTAAAAACGGCTGTCTATTAAAAGATCCCAATATGCTTTTACATATTATTGAATATATGAGCTACTTTCCTATAAGGAATAGACAGGTGAATAAAAAGGGTAAAAGTAAGTCATTGTTAAGAGAAATGAATGACTGCTTTTCTTTTCTCTTGTAGTTCACACAAAATCAATTCTTTCTCCGTTTTTATCAAGACCTATTTGGCTTTTAATGGAGTTCTCTTGGTGAACTAGTGAAGAGTAAATAAAAAGGGGATTATTAACTTTCACATTAGAAAAATCTGTTTCTCAGTCCGCTTTTATTGCAAACAAATTCAGCCACGCATGTGAACGTTATGTATTAATGGTCTAATGTGACATTTGAAAATTTATCAAGTTTGAAACCCGGCTGATCTATCCCAACAAGCTAATAATGTTAGGCAACTATATACCGTTCTTCATAGATGGGATTTTTTGGATCACAAAAGCCTTGGGTTTATTTAGCTAGGAGGAAATAATGCGGTGGAGAACGTTTGTTTGATATGATCCGTGTGAAAATATAATTGGAAAGAAATTCAAGAATCGCTGCTGATTTGTTCGGATGAAAGATTTCACTGAACAAGAGTCAGTTCATTTTGGTAAATAAAATGTAGATGATGCGACATAGTGTAACTATGTATTTGGCCGTGTAAGAAGATATGCATGCATGAGTAAGTTCAAGTTCAACTTGAGAACATCATTAATAAATGCCGAAAGAAGTTGGAAGAAAAAAGAAAATTTATTAAAAGACGTATGTGAGCCGAAGGAAAGTAAATAGGCTGTAGTTATCCTATACAAACATCTTACTTGACCGCCTAACCTTATCCCGTGCTTTGGTGGTTCATTTCCCCATAGGACCCTTCCGATATACCATGAAAAATTTAATAATGTTCAATAATACCAAACTCAACCAATCTATTCATATTTGTTCGTAAATAAATCCTTCAATTAAATACATATTTCATTTTTGATTGATTTTGAAGATTTGTCAAAAACTACGCTTCTATTTCACACTTAGAGTGTTGTTGATGATTGAAGTGGATGAAAAAATTATAATACAGAAGTTGGATTCATTATTACAATAAGTTACTTTGCTAATTTTTAGTAAAGTTTAATTGTGATAACCAGTTTTATTGTAATCTCGTAATTAATATACAATGATACGTTGAAGTAAATTTTAATATAATAAAACGAACACAATTTTGCTTTCCTGTAGCATTTCGCTGATAATGATTTTGATGTCGCTAACATCAATTTACCTGCAGGTTGTAGTTGCTCAATCGTATTCTGGTTGTAGCATCGCCATCATCGTCGGTATCATAAATATCATTTGACGACTATTACTGAAACTTGTACTTTGCAAAACCTCTTTTCAATTTATCAGTTGCTCCTATATTCCTGTCAGAGTTTTAGATAAGCTCCTGAAAATTGAGAAAAACTGCACTAAAAGTCGTTGCTCTCATTACATAATGATTATGAGTGTAGCACTTTAGTGAAACATGTCATTACAAGTGTTAACAAATAAACAATTACATTAATGAAGATTATTTGAAATTGAGGGAAGAAAATGCATGATTTCATAAGACTGTGGCTTCAATCCTTTTTCAATCAAGATCTTAAAAATAATAATATTCGTGTTTTATTTTTCATGATGAATTTTTAACTCTACGAACTAAAAGATACTATCCATTCGGGAATGCCAGCTCAAGCAAATCATTTTGATGTGGGATAAAATTACGAAGATAAAATTGGGCATTGACCTTGTTCCGATCGTTCCAATCTTCCCAAGTAGATCTCATTAGTAAATTTTACAAAATGTTACATAATTCCGAGAAAAGTTTTTTGGATCTACAGCAGTGTCTTTCTTATTGCAATAGAATAATTTAATTCAGTTATTTAATGCCAGATCTCATGCCTTGATTTATTTTTTGGTTTTCTGAAATTGAGGATATGTTGCAATGAATTGAATCATTTGTCTAATCCAGCCAGAATGATCGTATTCATTATCAACATCATCACATGGTGGGTCTGTCGGTATCTTGAATTAAGACAAAACAAGTGTTAAAATGAATATCATGTGGAGTAAGTTGCGGCTGAAAGAAGAGCAATAGCAATAATAGCATACATACCTTTTGAAAAATGACTCTATTCTATACTCATTATAAATTATTTTTTCAAAGCGAATAAAGAACTGCAGCTAACTTTGTTGATAAGTAAGTCATTTTCAATGAAATACAACTGAGAAAATGGGAAGTTTAAATAGCATTTATCAACATGTTAATATATTTTTCTCTCATTTTATTACTTAATACAAAGATAATGAGTCCGGTTTTCCTTTTCCTTCAGCAGCGGGGATCATCTAACTATAAGTGCACAAAAAATTAAGCAATCCATAAGCGAGACGTTTTCATGATGATCCTCATCATATAACAATGTTCGCATGTGAAATGGAAAAAAAACTTTAAAAAGTTCATAAACCATCTAAACTATCATAACAATCATGGTCAGCTAAAGTTTTTTTGGATCTGATGGGCACATCGTCGTTATATTTTTACGCTTTTACCACAATACCACGCACACTGCAGTTAGCCGGCAAAACAAAGAAAGCGGTCCTACTGTATCATTTGACCTGTCTTGCGTGCCTAACCTGCATTATAAACAGGGACCGTCCAGATTATTCTTTTATAAAAAGGCTCTGGAAGAAGGTATCACAACCATATACCTACAAGATACAGCAATCACCAACAACAATACAAATTTAATTTTATAAAAAAGTATATTTAATTTACCCCCTAAATTTTCTGGCCTGCAATCACTTTTAAATGGGAATTTTAAAAATTATTTTGTTGAATAATAAAACTTACAAATGCACACACATTACCATTACTGCCGGTGCTTTTAGCGTCCTTTTTATTATGTGTGAGTGAAATTTGATTAAGTAGAGATAAAGTTGTGATTCCGTTGCCGTTCTACTTCTGTGGTGATAACATTCTTCTTTTTTGGATGATATGCTTTCATTGCTTTCCATTTACTATCCCACCTTCTCAAGTTTTTTGGTACCTAATCGCCACACAACGAGGTAAAAAATGCATCTTCCCTGAGAGATGTTGATCTGAAAATAATACATAACAGCATTTTAATGAGAATTATACGATTATGCTGATGACGAGAATGACGATGCAGGACAAGGCTCCATGTGGCTATTTTGGTGTGGTATGATGTGAGACACGTTTTCAACATTGTCAACATGTTTCTTCAAGCTATTTTTAGTTGCAAGAATTAAAAAAGTAAAAAATCACTTTTAATGTGGATGATAAGGATGGGGCAATTGTTGTAGAAGCCTTCATTCTTTGTAATGAGTCCGGATTATTTTTTTCTTCTCTTCAATTTAGATTTTGTAATTTGAATGTCATTGTTATTGTCATATGAAAGGTGAAGTTTACAGCTTTTAAATGAAGTACGATAGACTCGGGGTTGTACTTATCTTTCAAGAATTAGTATCAAAGGTTTAAACTATTTAAAAAAGTAGACAACAATGACTAGACTGACTAGTGATATGTTTTAAAAGCTCAACATGCTGAGAGCTGAAAGTAACAATTTTATTAAGTGCTCTAACGCTAGTTTGATTGAATAATGTACTATTCTTTCGTACCTATTTACCTCGTTAAGAACTTTTATACACTTTGGACCTCCAACAGAAGAGGCTAGGTTATCTGAAATCTTTCAATGTTCATTATCCTTTACTCACAAATTATAGAAATAATGACATTTCTTTCTATGACGTAGGTAGACCACCTTCTTCACGTTTTTAAAATAAAAGTCAACAAGCAAGCTTCATTCTTTTATAATTATCATCCAACTAAATTCCTAATTGTTTTCCTCTAGTTAGTAATTACAAGGTATATAATTGCGAGAATAAAGTACAACAAATATTAAAATTTTTAATAGAAAAACAAATCTTTGATTAAATACTGGATAAAAACATTAAATTATTATCTAAAACTTATCAAAGTGTCATCTTATAAATTTATTTTATTTGTATAAAATATTACTAAAACAAGAAGGAAGGTGCGCAATTAAAATAAAGAAACTAAAACTGGTTTATAATTATATTGTAATAAATAAAAAAAACTTTCATTAGCCAGTTGGCAAGTATCAAGCGTACCTTATTATTACTGTAAGCGGCTTACCAAAAGGATCGAATTAGCTTTATAGATAGTACATTCGTGATGACAGATTATTTATTCGTTTTATATTATTGCATTAATTTAAATTGAGATTTAGTATTCGACGTCTATCGCATGGACTAATTAATCAAACTGGCTCCGTTTCGGTCTCTTTTTCTCTCCACAGGGATACCACGAATGCTAACAACCTAGTTTTATTAATTGATCATCCCAAAGAGAAAGAAAGCAAGTTTCCAAATTTTCCCATATTTCTATGCATACTTTCCTAAGCAATAAAATAGCTACAATAATTGCATAATTCCTTATCTTAATTATTTCTTTTATCATTAATTCACAATAAGAAAACTACAAAGGCATTTATGAGATCAAAGTTAGCAGCAAATAAACTTAGTTTTTAACCAATTGCTTTATATAATTTACAAATATTACCTAATTTGGTTATTTATTAATTAACAAAAAATAGAATTAAAAATCTTAAAACACTTACGCTTACCAGTTTTCTGAATTGAACTTGAAACGAAAGCAACAACAATGGAGAAAGACGAGAAGTCAAACGATTCAAAGTGGAAGAGCAAATAAAATTGTACAACAGTCCAGTGAAAAGAGCAAGAAAAATATGAAAGAGAAGAATAGAAATGTTATCTTGGCTTTTATCAACCATGTGAATATTTATGGGTGATCATCTTGAGCCATAACCGTAAAAATAATTATTACAGCTTCATATTATCATCATCCTTCCTCACCATTTGCTCACTCACTAACTATTATTATTTCTCGTTTTCCCCATTATCTCCCATCACACCACCACCCATGCCGTTTAAAAGGGGATCAAAAAAGTTGTCAGCGCACTGGGCTTGTTGGGCTTAATCCGAACATTGAGTATGAAATAGGTATTAAATATAACGTAAGATAATTGATAAAAACGAAATCATTTAATTAGTTAAAGCATCCTGGCTTTGATAATTTAAGAAAACAATTAAAGCAACTCTTGATGTATATATCCAACTACTTCCGCCCTTTTATTTTCATTTTGGAAAAAAATCTGTCTTAAAATAACGACTTTTTCTACATTTAATTTATTTCGACTTTCAGTTCTTTAAGGAAATCAACAATATTATCGTATCGTTAGTATTATCGACTATTGACAGACGTGACACTCTATTCCTTTACAAGCCCAATAGATCGGGAGAAAGGATGGTTCGTACAATCAAATAATATATTACGGATGCAGACGAAGTAAGGAGCACCCCGCTTTTTAACTTAATTTTATTTTTACTAGATGTAAATAGAGGAGGAGTTGCACAAGATGGAGGAAACTCGAAGCTATAAAACATTTGGAAAGTAAAGTGAGTGTGTGCGATATGGGCTAAGAAATTGAATAATAAGAAAGGAGTGAGCTTAAAGAGTAGGAGATAACTAGATTTCTTCTAAAAGTCTATATACGATTTATTCATTCACACGCTTCTTCGTTTGCATAATGTGCTCATCATCCATCCCCCTCAAGAGCAGTTATTCTTCGTATGGAAATTGTAAAATAGGAGAAGTAATAGTAGCCAAAGTTGAGAAAGAGAGGGAGGAAGTTGAAAGCATTAACTCTTCTAAATTATCCATGGGACTAAGGGACCATTTCCTTGACATAAAGAAGGGAAAAGGAAGAGGAATCCAATTGCTTATGCTCACTTTACATTTCCAATGCTAACTTTTCTATTGCCACTGAAATCATTTCATAAAATGGATAAAGAACGGCGAGAAAAGAGGAAAAGGAGTAAGCAAACAGGATTATTCTGCTTCTGTTCTGGTAATACCTTCTCAAGAAATATCCATGTAAAAACTCTGTTTCAGACTAAAATTTCCAAACAAGTTGTATAAAAGCATAGTGCTATTAAACTTTGAACATTTTTTGACTACTTCCACTTCCACCACTTCTGCCTCACTCTTTCCTCTTTCTCTCATAAATAACCAAAGAAGGCCAGAATGTTAAATATTAGCATAGAAAGTGCCTATAGCAATAATAGCTCTCTTGTAGTGTTTCTCTACTGCAATCATTGTTGGTTGATATGCTGCTGATATGTTGTTAGAAGAATTGAAATATCTTTAATCATGCATGTAAGCACGAATAATGTCACTTTTCATTTGAACGCCTATGCTTTCCTCTATTTAATTTTGACTTTTGCTATTTTCATCTCATTTTCCAGTAAGTGTTTGACAACTAACTGGATACTATTATAAAGTTTTTTCCAGAAAGAAAGTCAATAGAGCAAAGCCCTATTATGCTAATCCTAATGTATGATCCCTTTTCTTATATGATTACACTTATAGATAAACCGCCGCTTACCATAATTTATATGTACATACTGTGCTTTAGGGATGCAGATTACTTGAGCGTTTTCTTTTGCGCAGCATGGTTTACATATTAATAAAATCTTTTGATAGGTTACCTTGTTAACAAAAGAGTCGAGTCTGTCTCGTTTGCATAAAAGCTTATAAAATTGCAATAATTTGGGGCGTGTAGTAGAGCTAGATTGAAGGACGCTATATTGCAAATTGTTTTTAAATATGTTATTATTACGCATAAATCCGAATCGAATTAGCCCCCAGTCCAATCCAATTTGGAAAATAGAAGGACGCAATAAGATTGTTATCGTGGTTTCAAATCACATTAATGATAAATGCCACACACATCACCGCGGAAAATCTGCAGTATAGATAGAGCAACGTTGAAAAGAGAACTGATGAGAAGAAAGCTGCTTTGCTTCCTGATTTCTCATTTGATTTGAAACTGAGAAAGCTACAAAAAGTCAACTCTTAGTAAAAACAAGTATTGTAAGTTTTCTGCAGCAGCACTGAGAAACAAAGTAAGTGCTACAATGAAAAATTGAGGCTTGCTGTTTTGCGTGGTCAGATATGTCTACATGTCTGTTTAGGTAAATATTGATCATTTGTTTTCAATATTTGTGGCATGCATTCCTCCTCCTCCTTCTCCCAAATCACATTTTCCCAAACAAATGTTTTCTTAACAACCCTGATTAATATTATATACTACACACAGCGAATTACAAAGTAAAAGAAGAACGAGGTAAGTAAAATATTTCACAATAAATTCATAGCATTCCTACAGCATTCTCTGAACTTATTATATAACTGGCTTCTGTTCTTGCTCCTGTTGTTATAGGAAAAATAGGAGGGCAGCCAACGATCAATTTCACATTTGTACAACTTCTCTGGATTGTCAAAGAAGATAAGAGAACGTCAATTATTCTAGTAAAATGTTTGTGATTTGATTATCCAATTCCTCTCGGCGTATTAAGTATGTATCAAGATTTACTATTAAACTCTTGTTAGGGGAGCACAAACCATACTGCTGATTGACCAGTTCAAGACCACATATATCGGTACATTAACGTAAGCAAAGTTTATAAAAAGGAAAAGCAGCAACTTTTTCATGCTTTAGGCTTCCCATAAATTTTTCTTTGCTATATCAATGAACATGCCACCTAATAAGAAAATGCATTCTTTAACAATTTCATGTCTACTTATGCGAGTCAACCTCACAAATAGGTGAATAACTATGCATTTATTGCATTGCTGATTGTATTTGCTTTCTATTGTTTGTTTTTAAAGATTTTAAAGTTATTTATATAATTTTTAATTTTAAATTAGTATCCATATAGAGGAATTCCTTTATCAAATACCACATCATCATCAGAAGCATCGAATTGATCGTCGTAAAACTCCTGCTTAATCTCATAACCCTTCATGTTCAGTTAGAAGAAACCTCTGACTGAGATAAGCTAGCTGGTTGTATGCGATAACGATGAGATAACTTCTGGTAAATTGTGAATGTGTGGACTTTTGGGACCAACAGGAATGTTCACCTGCTGATCCATAACCACAATACTGCTTTTCAATTGTTCTTCTCTTCATTTTCTAATGCAATTCTTCTGCCCAAAGTTTTACTCATATAAACTTAAGAAAGAATTTAGCGGACTTGGGTCGCTTCCGTGTTTATCCATGCTAATTCTTCATCCTGCATTTACACTTTTACAATTTTATATAAAAACATAGCCCTTAAATACATTATAGTCAAATAACCTTAAATAAGTTTACCTTCATTACTGTCAAAGTAAATCTGGCAGGAGGAATTTCTAAATGAAAACAAACGCCTTAGAGGCTCATTAAATAAATTGATTCTTTACCATCATCCATGTGTTTAGTTATGTGGAAACTGCTCGGATTACAAAACAAGAAAGAAACGTGCGATCATCCATGTCAACATCGGTAACTGGAGAGCTGCATAATGATTATTTAAAACATATAGTACTTGTGTGCCTCATTAGTATATTTTCATGCCACGAGAACCATCCCCATTATCATCGTCATTGGTGAAAAGGAAGGAAAGCGGCGGTGGTACCTTATGCAATCTAAACCAGGAGCTTATTATGTGAATACACATCTGTGTAGTTGGATAATAAATAACCCATATGTGTCACGTTGCGTTTATCTTTCACTCATCCAACTAAATAGCGTACTTTTTTGGGAGCTAAATGTTTCACTTTGGAAATCGACTGAAACATAAATAGTTTTACAACAGATGAAAGAAAAATATAAATAGGAACAAATCCGAGTTTTTTTGAAAGGGCACTTCAGATTTTTCAAAAGGAAACAAATGCATACTTGGTTGCTATCTTTGTCAGAGAAGTGCTCTTCTTTTCTCAATATCTCAGCATCATCATCATTTATATTATTATACTGCGCGTTTTATTGTAAATTAAATGAGATGAAAAGAATAAAAAATGAGGGAGAAAAGCATAAAACTATTGCAGTAGATAGGTATGGAAGCTATCGTTCCATGAACCGTTTCGTGTATGGAAAAGATAAATAAATACCGGCAACCATTTCACCTCTTTGCTCCTCTTTCAAAAAAACCATCTACATTGTAAAAGAAGAATCATTAGCTTCCGAAGAATTTAAAGCTCGTTAACAAATGAAATAATATGGCAACTATAATCTGTGCAAACCTGGCATCCCATTTTTAAACAGTCACAGTGTATAAAAATACCCTCTATATAAATGCGATAAAATAGTCACTATTAAATATAGAATGTTTAAAGTCGCGCAAAGCCTACGATGTCGTTGTGTTAGCGAGTCTGCGAGGTTTCACTTTGGTTGAACCCGCCTAAAGAGAGGATGCTGATCTAAACCGTTTTGTGATTTTACGAGAATATCCACTAAAACATTAAACTGTTTTGTGCGTAGCGCATTATTATAAAAGACCAGTCACACAGATCATTAATACGATGAGTGAATAATAGATAGATGTAAACGAGTGGAAATAGTTTAAAGAGAGGGAAAGAATAGCAACATCCTCATAGATTTGGTAACAGGACAAAAAGAATGAGAGGGTTTCTTTTTTGATTTTAGATAATTTCATTACAACCATTACCAACTATTCTTTTGTACATCAGTCGAATTTACTTCTCATCATAAAAACATTATCACAATTTTCGGATGAAGTATATTATGATCATCATTAAAATTTAATAAAAGCGTGCGTTTCATTTTGTTCCAATGGGTGGGAACGTATGCTTCTCGTTCCTGTGTTGGATGGAGCCATTGAACCGTAAAGAAATTCAGTAAGTGAGAAAAACAAAAAAGGATATAAATACGACGGAGATTTGATCCTAAAATGAAAGTAATTTTATTGCATTTATGGAACCAAGTGCTTATGACTTTCCTTAATTTTTTGACTTGCTATTAGCAGCTATAATTTGTATTTGGTAAACAAAATGTTTAAAAAATTTCGTTCCTATTAAATATTTTGTCATATATACTGCATATATACCATCTCTTACTATTTCTGCATGTTTCCAATTTATTGCAAAAAATATTTCCTAATTTGCAAATTGAGAATCATATTCTTTGCCTGCAAACCTTCCAAGTAAGAATCATCATTTTATTTGATAATAACATCACTTAACCGGTGCAGATTTGCAAAATCACTAATATAGAGCTACTCTACTATCTCTGCGATAGGCTTTTTTTTATCTTTGTTATCCTTTGACGATATTGTTGACCTTACGAAGTATAATTTTCTTTTTAATTGAAAACTATGTAAATAAAGATAATAATAGTTCAACAGCGACACATCAAGTTTTTTGTATTAAACTTGATCGAATTTGGCTTAATGAGAAAACCTTTCGCGTTTATTTATTTGCTGAGTAAACTAATTTACATCGTTTTACGATAAAGCCGTCAATACATGGCGACAGAAATTGCAACGTAAATGGGCTACAGACTTAATTACTTCAATTTAATAACTGTATTAATACAGTTAATCAAGCCTTTTATGAGCTTACTTCGGTCTTTAGCAAATGACCCTGAATAATTTAACGATGGCCATTATTGAAGCAAACTTTTTGTGATAACCTTATTTAAACCTTACCAACATTACAACATTTTTAAGCCTTACAGAGCTTTCCTTAGATTTTAATATGATCGTAATCACAAAAACTGCATAGCAAAATCATACATTTTTATCAATTAAACATTTTAATTATATCTGAAGTTATATTTTATTTACTACTAAACTTTTCAAATTAAATTTTTAATTGGGTTTTTTATCGAACAAAACGAGGAACAAATTAATCATTAATTTTAATTAAAGTTCATATGCCAGTACAAATATAAAATTATTCAGGGATGCGTGTATTATTTGTTTTCAATAATACGCAAGTATGAATTTCCGGGAAATGCATATTCTCAAAGAAAATTTTTATCTCAATAATAATGGGATTTAAATGACAATTTTATGTTCGGGAAAAATAAAAAACATTTTTATGTGCTAATCATTTTCAAAATCTACACCTTGAAAGTTAGTAACTATATACAAATTACTTTAAATAGCGTAAAGATGCAAAATCTATATTTTACACTTATTAGCAATTGTATCCATTCAATCTTAACTAATTCTTGAATACGTTAAGTTGAATGCACAGCCTAAATATAGCTGCAAAAGACCCAAAAATGATGTAAGGAATGTGAAGATTTATCGGCTGACACCAATTATCTACGCTACATACCTTTTTTGAAACAATATTTACCAGTTAAACGTACATATACTTTAAAGTATTTTTGCTCTATGCAATTTATAAAAAATCTTGGCATTATTACTTTCCAGTGTGTCATCTCATCCCCGCTTAGAAAGCAGAAATATGAGGGAGAGAACAAAGCTAATAATATGCAAATGAATTGGAGTGTGAATTTTGAATGGGAAACAAGTGCAATGAAATAACTGAATTTTACGAATTCTTTCACGACTATTTACGTCGCCCCGTATATATTATCCTGACATCAGATTATATAATATGCAGAAAGATTATGATGAAAGAACAAAAAGGCTATGTGTAGCTTGAAACTCCAATTTATTCAGTCAACAGCATTGCACTAATAAAACAAGGAATCAGTCAGCATTTAATATAAAAAGTATAAGGAAAGGGACAATAACAAACGAAACACATTCCGGATAAAAAGTTAGTTGGTGGTAATGATGATGTAGTGAAGCGCTCTTTCCTCTACAATTTTGTAACTGCAGAATTAAACGTGTGAAACTGTAAACAGGACCAAGGTGGGAAACGTATGTTTCACAATATTCAAAAACAAGACAAATTACAAGGAAAGGATAAGAGGAAAAAATCGGTTTATTTCGTTTTTGCCGGAGCTCGTCGGCCCGATTGGGTCGGAGTTGGTCCAAACAGGCGGAGAACTGGTTTTCAGGCGGAGCTCCACAATATCTTACCAAAAAAAATTCCCCTTCAAACAACACACACACTATCATCCCTGCCGAAGGATTTCTTATATTTCAAGCATTAGAGAAGAACAACGTTCATGTTTCACGGTGAGAGTAAGCAACAATCACACACTGTTTTTTAAAAGGAGAAAAAGTGGAAGACAAGATCATTGTACCACCACACACAGTACCACACAGTATTTAACTTTGCCAGAGAAGTTAAGGCAAAATAATGAAGGAAAAAACGAGTGTGGCGGTGGTGGTGAGATTGTAACTCCCGTTCCTTGTTCTTGGGGATCATTACTGCTTTTGCTACAGAGCTGAGCAGAAAGAGATATCAAGAAGGGAAAGATAGAGGAGCTTGAAAAAAACCAGGAAGGATGAATGAAATAATGTTGTTGCAGGGAAATGAGCAGTGCAACTGAGATTCTTACGGAATCTACGTGGGCGATTTTCTCTTAAATTATGTCTTTGTCACCAACTTTGCAATGTCCATTCCGTTAAACAAATTCAATATTCTTGTTGCATCTACCAAGAAAAATGTTACATTGCACTTCTTGTGTGTCCGCTTGATTAGCTACTTTAATTATGATGTGTCGTATCAGTGAACATTTTGCATTAAGATATGGCGGAGAAAAGTTGTTCAGCTGCAGCGAGATTCAAACCTAACTAAATCATAGAATAATTTAAACCTAAAATAAAAGCCTAATGAATGAAGCAAAGTTAATTTGTTTGCTTTTTCAAGAGAACTAGTAAAATTTTTACATTATAGTTGACAGGAAACAGAGACTATAAAAACGCCTTGCGTATTATTATAATCTCTGGACAGGAAACAAAGAATTTTAGCGTTATTGAAGAAAGAACTATGGTCAATCAATAATTTCACACAGCAAAGATGGGATAGTAAATTGTTAGAAAGTTTGTGCTTGGAAATATTTTACAAATTAATAAGGCACAATTCAATTGAATGTATAAATGAGAAAAAAGCAAAAATTACTTGACCCGAGTAAGTTCTTTCTTTTAGTAAATTCCACTCTTCGGATCTACTCCGCACTGAAAAACGACTTTTTCCGCTTGCCGGTTTGATATTTTTATTGTGTTGCAACAAATATCATGCTCACACATGAAGAGACCCGGAAAAGCTATGGAAGGTTTAAAGGAAAGGATGCAGCCAACCAGCAAACTGAAAATCAGAAGGAACCAGCACTCATTCTTATTATTATCATCCTGTGAACATGTCAGTAGTGAATTAAAAAGGGATCCACAAGAATATTGACCCTTTAATGAAGGGTATCAGAGCCTAAAAGGATACGCTAATAGTCCGGAGCTTCCCCCGTCATCATTGAACTGCTCAAGCGGAATAGTGAATTTAAGAGAGCAGATGGTGTAGTAAGCTATTTAATAGTAGCTGCAACAACAACCGTTTTATACACAAAAATCATTTGCTATAATGTGCAATTGAGATTTTTATAAAGATGATGATGATGAGTGTAAATATAATGAATTGATTCAAAAAAGTTACTTTCATTGTATGCCATATATCATTGCTCAACTATACATCTGTTATTTGTTTGTGAGAAAATTATCACAATTTAAGTTAATATGGAAGGAGAAAAAGGGCCCATCGACCCAACTTTTTATTTATTTTTATAATATTACGCAGTTCCACTCCATGCAACTTAATAATTTCTAATTTGGCCAAATAAACTATTATCTACCTTGAAACCGACATGAATGCCCTATTGCTTTGTATTCCCCATGATTAATGCCTTTCTGACAAAAGACCGTTTTCAAAATGTGTTTTTAATATTCTCTTCGAGTTCATCCAGCTTGACAAATCAGGAACGTTGAACGATCCTAACTTATTATATAATTTGCCCTTTTTAATAAGCAAAATTAAATAAAATGAACTAATTCTTTGCTAATTAATTTTTTAACATGATGAAATTAAATTTTCCTTTGGATGCTATAAAAGAAAAATCAAGCATCCCCTAAGATAAACTTAAAGATTCTAAAAGGGTTTCTATCAGTAAATACGAAAAGAGTATTCAATCTTAAGCTCCCCCTTTCAAAAACTACAAAGTAAAACAAGAATCTCTGTCCTTGGCCCCTGTCCACTGTACAGTCAATGCACAGTTAACTTTTTAGTTATTTTTGTTTGATAACTGAGCTTATTTGAAGTTGCCGTTGATTAATTTAACGGGTAAATTTTTGCTTTACTTACTTGTGTGCTAAAATAACAAAAAATGAGCACTTTTAAGAACGATGTTGAATGAGGAAAGGGAATCGTTTTAATAATTTTGACATCATTATTCATAATCATTGTAATCATCATAATTCATTATAATATTTTACCTTCTTCGTAATTATAACGTCGTTATTATTGTTTTGTTTCAGTTCAAACATAGTAATCAAATCATTTGCATTAAAACTTTTTAAATATGAACTTTTATGACTGGTATCAATCTTCATACCACATACAATTCACTAGATAGACATTATGTTAATAGCCATGTCAGTGCTAATAAATTTTCTTTTAAAATACAAAAACTGCATAATCATCCTTAAGAGCAGTAATTATCTTACATTCAATGGAATAATTCAATATATTTTTTAAAATGTCCGCATGGAAAGCTCGAGGTTGCTTTTAATCGTCATCATCATTTTAATTTTTGCATGTGAATAATAAATTCCGTAGTTACGTGGGCAAGTCAAAGTTAATTAAGACAAGGGAGAAATAACGAAATTATTTGAAGACAATATTTGTTTTGCACCAGACATGTTAAAAACCCTGGGCAATAACTAATATTACCCATGGGGCGTGCAATAATGGGTAATAGGGGGTTATAGTGGGTAATAATGGGCAATGGGCAATAAGGTCGAATACATATGTA
>JAANSO010001909.1:0-15116 GCA_036507315.1 Lepidocyrtus fimetarius | reverse complement strand
GTTCCATCTTCTAGTTTGAATTCCTCCCCTAACTCACTCTTTTCAAATGTTATAATGGAGCAATAACCATCAGTAGATGATGCTACTAATACTAAACCATCGGGAGACCATGTGATATCAGTCATTCTTGCACAGTGGAGATTCTTAACTGCAGCCAAGGGCTTGTTGGATGCTGTGTCACCAATAATAATGTTGTCATTAGTGGCAACTGCATAAACTAGCCGGTATGGCATATCCAAAAGAATTCCTTCCTCTTTACTAGGTACTCTCAATTTTCCCACACACGACATCATTCTTTCTCCCTTTTTGCCCGAGTTCACAAAATCAGCATCTGCGAAATAAAAGTGTTTTAAATGTTTAAATGACTCACACAGGAAATCCAACTCGCTCATAGACTCATACTAATATTTCATTCTACTCACCATATTGAAATTGTTTCCGCTCCCTTTCATAGTAAATGGGATTAAATCTAGCAGCAATTGAATATGATGATCCAGTGGGAACAACAGCGCATGGATTTGTCCAAGTATTTCTGTCAAAAGATTATCACTGCATTGTTTTGCTCTGGATCAAATTTTCTAGTTGCAGTTTTAGAATCCTTTGAGTTCTCGTCCTCCTCTGTGTTTGCCGGTGCAGGTGTGCTTTGTCTTGAAGCTGGTTTACTTTTCTCAACAGGGGGAAGCAGACCTCCTGGAACAATCAAAAACTCTCCACGAGGAGAAAAGCTGAGCCTTCTACAAAATGTCTTCAACGTGTCATCATGAAATAATCGATTAAGTGTGGTCATTGGCTTTTTTGGAACTGGCTTATTTTCCACTTGATTTCCATTAATTTCAGATAAAGCTTTGCCTTCAGTCGGAGGAGTGGGTAGTTTGTCTTTATCACTATCTGCTTGACCATTTGCAGTTGGCTTTCCTGAATCTTTGTCCTTGTTTTCCTCATCTAATAATGTCCCTAACCATGCTGGTGGATACTTCAGAGCCCTATGAGCTAATTTTCCCGTCTTTGTGTTAAAAAATCGAAGATTCCTATAAATGTCCATAAGAATTTTTTTCTTCATAAATGACTTGAGATTGAATAACCACAGAATATAACAAATTAAGCACCTGTCAATACACATCGTGGCACAAAAGTTCCCCAAGCGGATCGTAAGCTACACCTTGTACAAAACCAGTATGTTCTCGTTCCGACCAAAAATGAAGTGACGTGCCCTAAAAAAGTAATATTAGTTAAAGTTATAGTTAAGAGCAGCACACAATCAACTAAAATGACTATATTTAAATCCACCTGAGCATACCTTCTTCACGTCCCATAAAACGGATGTATTATCAATGGATCCAGACACCAAAAAATTGCTATCAGCGGACCAGCACAAATCCGACACATCTTCCACATGTCTTCGAAAAATCTTTTCCACATTCCAAACTTCTTCCTTATCCGATTTACTTTCATTTTTCCAAATGTAAACATAGGCATCTAAAAACGAGCAAGTTCTACAACTTATCTAGTTCCCTTCTGACTCATGTCTTCGAAAAATCTTTTCCACATTCCAAACTTCTTCCTTATCCGATTTACTTTCATTTTTCCAAATGTAAACATAGGCATCTAAAAACGAGCAAGTTCTACAACTTATCGAGTTCCCTTCTGACATTCAACTTCATCTACTGCACTTACCATCATCCCCAGCAGCAATGTAATTCCCGCATGGGCTGAATCTACAAACATTTATCCCTTTTTGATGTCTAGTAAGCTCCGAAACACAAAGAAGCTCAGGTTTAATTGTGTTGGGACTTTTTAAATGCCATATCTGCAATCATAAGAATAAAATATAACTTTAAATGCACACTAGGACAGCCAACTTCCGGAATAAAAAACCTTACCAAGAGTAGCTTATCCGCTCCACCCGTCACAATCCGATAAAATCCTTCTTCAGGCTTCACACTAGGGTCGAAATCCAAAGTAAGCACGGGATCTCTAGCGTGCCAAGCAATTTGTGGAATGACAACCCTCATGATTTAATTAACCTTCAATTAAGATTTTGCAAAAAATAGTGTTTTTAGAACAGACGTGATAATTATAATTGACACAGCACTTTTTAACTAATTAATCATGGACCATTAAATAATTAATTACAACGCCCTTATTAATTTAATTAACAATTAAATCTAAATGACCGATCCCAGATGAACTTTTGAAAGATGGAAAGAAATAGGACAGAAAGGGAAAAGCATTTTTTTCTTTGTTTTGTTGTTGAAACCTGTTCAGGTTTGTTCTAAACCTGGTAAAATAGTGTTTTTCCCACTCTCCATCCCGCCGTACAAATTTAAACCTGAACTTGTTAGCCCTTAACAAGAACAATACAGTTCTTTGGGGCACCTTGACACATTTGAAGTGCGTATATTTAAAACGCATTTTTATAAATGAGTCAGCTGATGCGGGACTGATAAAATGTCGTTGTTTTGACGTTTTTAACTCCAAACGCTTTTACAAAGGACCCAGCCACAGCTGAAGTGAATTTTCCAACGGGTTTTTCTTAGTTAAATTTAATTAAAAATTAAGTTAAAAGTGGAGGTGGTGGAGGGATAATGGAGGAAAGGGCTTATCTTTTCGAAGATAAGCTTGCCAGTGATAGATAATTTTTCCTGGAGAAAGGTTGGAGGAAGGATGCTGGACATCAATGTTTGTAAGAAGATTACCGAGCTAGTGGAAGTTTTATCCACTTCCGGGAAGGATGAAGTTGATAAGAAAGTGTTCCGGGAGCTGGCGACAAATGCTGGGTATTTGGATTATATTACATGAGAAGTTCCAATGTTTAATTGCTAATTAATTTTTATTTTAACTAGGCAATCAGAAGAGTATTTGAAATTTACTCTGGAGAAACTGTTCCACCAGCTGGAAAGAAAGCACAGTGAAATACGTTTGGGAGCTTTCTTGGTCATCGATTTGCTATTCATGTAAAAAATTCAAAACTAATCTTAATTCATTATTTGCATCGTTTTTAACCCAGATTCATTGTTAATCTTCCAGGAAATCAGAATACTTCAGAGAATTGCTTTTGGATGAGTTCCATGTATTTTTGGAACTGACCGTGGAAAGTAACCCTGATAAGGCACTTCCTCCGTGTTTTTAACCCAGATTCATTGTTAATCTTCCAGGAAATCAGAATACTTCAGAGAATTGCTTTTGGATGAGTTCCATGTATTTTTGGAACTGACCGTGGAAAGTAACCCTGATAAGACACTTCCTCCACCCATACCTGCTGCAAAGAAACTGAAGCAACGTGTTCTACAGAGTATTCACAAATGGAACTCGAAATTCCAAGAATCTCATAAACGACTGGCTCTCAGTTATAATTTCCTGAAACATAACTTGAAAGTGGATTTTGCTGATGCCCTCAAGAGAAATGCATTTGAATTACAGCAAGATCTCCAGGAGAGAGAAAGGCGGAGTAAGATGGTGGATAAGAAAGTGGACGAAATGAAAGTAGAAATGGAGGAGAAAGTTGAAGAAATTTCAAGGATTGTGACAGAGATGAATAACGGTTTTGCTTTGTTGGTGCCAAAGCCGGATGAATTGTTCCAGGATGAAGCAGCCTCGGGAGTTGACGATGCTGAAGAAGACACACAAGAAGACAGTAAAATTGATTTGAGAGAACATGGAATTGTTGACCGGAGAACTGTGATTACGGTTCAGATATCTGACAAACCAGCACAATTAGAGATTACCGAAGATAACGCTGCAATTTTTGATAGTCTTAAAGATCAATATTTGGAATTAAAAAATGGATATTTGCCATTAATAAAGAAATGGGTGCAAGTTGTATCTAAGAAAGGTGAATGATTGATTTCACTGTTTAAATTGTTACCTACCTGTCAATAATAAGCAAGAAAGTATGGCACCATTTTATAACTTTTTATATTTATTCTATTTCAATTGGTAGATGATGCTACGGAACTTTTCAGAAGGATTATGGATATAAAAGGTCTCGTTGAAGAAGAAATGCGACGATTTGAAGGATTAAGCATCGGTCAATCAACAAGTGCAGCATCAGATAGTAGTGGTACTATACAACTAAAAACCAATTTTCTTTTGTGATAAGAGTAAGATAAAGGAACTGATGTTTAATAAAGCTTTCATATTTATTTAAACGTCGTTTAACAGAAGAAAGTGATTCGGATTTTGAGGATGTTCCAGATAAAGAAGGATACGAAGAATTTGCGAGAGCATCACCAGCTTCTTCAGTTAAACCTTCAAGTACATCGGAAAAGGTTAATGTTTCAGAGGATCTTTTTAAAGAAAAAAGCTGATGAACGGTGGCAACTTTGGAACGAAACCGAAAACGACGTAAATGTAAGTATTTGGGGCACTTCTAAAAGGCTTTACAAATCATTATGTTTAAATTGCGTTTTTGTTATAAAACTATTATTGATATAATATATTTAAAACAAATAGGATCCTACTTCATTAGCTGCTACATTAAGAAAACTAAGAGACGAAAAAATAAACAAAACTGGTCAATCTAGTAGTAGTACGGCAGTGACTGGTAGCATTGATGATGGGGAACAACCAGGAACAAGTTCAGAAACTCGTAAACAAAAACTTTTGAAATGTGCTCCGAAGCTACCGTATGATATTGACCTGTATCACTGGGAAGATGAAAAATTAGTTGCACCTTCTGTTGAAATGTAATTTTAACATTATAAACACAGTGTTTAGCATGTAATACATAATATCTCAATTTTTCCAAGAAATATATAAAAAATGTGATTGGATTTTTTTTGTTTTAGAGTTGAAACAGATGGACACAAATTTTGGACACCAGCACAAGACAGAGCTGGCGAAGTTTATTGAAAATCCAGACGGAATTGCTTCGTTGCGTACCCGAGTAATTGAGTTTACTGGTAAATTTGAACCCGTTAAATGGAGCTGTCGAGCACCTCTTCCTAGTGGTCGCCTGTGTCCTAGGAAAGACCGAGTAAAGGTAGGTTTGTTCTAAACTATATGTTTTGGCTCATGTAGTGAAAGTAGCAAAAACGAATAAGCTATTGTGTTACTACTTTTGGCTTTTAGTGTCCATTGCACGGCAAAATTGTAGCTAGAGACGATGCAGGAAATCCAGTACGACCTGAGGATATTGCGGAATTGGAAGCAGAAAAGGCAAAAGCAGAAGAAGATAAGCCCCCTGATTGGCAAGATCCCGAATTTTTAAAAGATATTGAGGTTATTACCTTCTTTTCTGTTGATATATCCCAAATCTTCTTATCGTAATTTAAAAGCTCAATTATGATTGTAGGCTCAAACGGGTATGGATCTCACAATTCGCAAGCCTCAAAAAGGGAAAAAGAAAAAGTCTTTCGCGGAAATGTATCCGAGTTTAACAGATATTGACAAAAAGAAAAACAACTCTCGTGCCAGACTTGAAAAGAAGGTGTTGAACAGGTACAGTCGATACCTTANGTTTAACAGATATTGACAAAAAGAAAAACAACTCTCGTGCCAGACTTGAAAAGAAGGTGTTGAACAGGTACAGTCGATACCTTATTTTTCTTTCAAAATCGTATTACTTTCTTGTATTGGTATTGAAACTCCAATTATTTTTTTGATTAGAAATGCTCTTAAGCGTGTTGCATCCGCAATGGATTCGTTAAATCACAAACGATTTAAAGACAAGTTTGGGGATCAATGGAACTACTCCATGAACGACGGCTGATGTTAAGTTTAAACCACAGCTTTAAGTAAAAGTGCCTACTATGTAATATTTTCGCATTTCAAAGTATGGAACAGGAAATAATTTTTATGTGCAATAGATGATGACAATTTGTTAGCATAAGTTTAATAAGGAAAGTTTATTCTTTTTGATCAGTATTATTGTTTTTAGACAAACTTATTAATATCCAGTCCAGTAAGAAGTTCTTTCAAAGAAGACAAATTTTTTTACTAACTTACATGCTGCTTTGAATCAGCTTAAGACATTAAAATAAAGCATTTAATACAAAAAAGGATTATTAATATTATTACTTACTTATTTAGGAAGAAACATAATATTAGAAACCTTTTGACGTGTGAATTTTTTCTATAACTGTTAAAATATTTCCTATATCCGACGGAGACAATTCACACAAGACATTCCTCTTGTCGTCACATAACACATACAGGAAATCCCTTGTTGTTCTGTTGTCATTCTTATCCTGAACGAGGCGAAGAAGGATGTGTGTAACCTAAAAATATTATTATTGGCATATTCAGTCAGATCATTCATTTCATATAAAAGTCAAAACAACTATGCTTGTTACCTTTTTAATAATCATATGGCGCACTGCATTAACATGAAGAGCTTCATCTTCATCCAGTGGGTTGTAGCAATCACGGAGCCACCCCATTTGGAAATTTAAGTATGTTTGAAAACTTTTCAATGGCACTGGTTAAATGAAAATCTACAGCTCGCCTCCACTTTGTCTCCACTGCCTCTATTTCCTTCTTTCGTTTTTCATAAACTGTCCGATCAGCTTTTGTAGCTGCATGTGGAAGTTCCTCAATGTTGGTGTTTGGCTTTTGACTCAATGCCTTGGTCCAAAGTGAAAGGGCTTCTTCAGCCTCCAAATAAACTTTGTAGCAAACGTATTCCCGGACAAGAGTATTTTCCAGTGATTCCGATATTTGTAAGACGTCCGTCACGGTTTCTGGTGATATCTACAAACAGCACATTAAAATGTTATCATACACAGGCAATATATACAAACTCGAAACGGTTTTTATTATAATGTATAATGATTGCACAATTACCTGACCAATCAATTTTTTAACTTTATCAATTTTCCCCAAGGTCAAATATTTTCTGGTAATCCAAATGGTGTACTTTAAAAACTCATACATAACTTGAGAAGAGTTATCAGTTATTCCGTAACAACAGCTAATCCAATCCAAGTTTTCCACCGTAAAATCATCTTCTTGGTCTCTCATTTTGTCCACGACTGCAATCCCTATTCCAAGCACATCTAAATCGTTTGCTTGACATCCCTTCAAAAATTCCAGAATTTCGTCACGTGTAAGACGTTGTTGAGGACTAATATGGTGGACAATGATGGGAATTTGCTTGGTTTCAGTCAGTTTTTGTACATAGTACGGAATTTTTGTTATTAAGTTAATATCCACGAGAATCTAAAACCAAAATTACCTAAATTTAGTGCATTTATTTCCATTTTGATGGATCAGATAATAGATTGAACTGATTACTTACAGAAATATATTTTTCCACGCAAAGATCCATTTGCTCCTGAGAGTACGGTAAGTCCACAATCCCCAGGAAAAGGAACAAATGGGTAAAGAAACGAACCAAATGTCCATTCAAAATTGGATGATCATACGTTTCCCTTAAAAATAAAATAAAAAATTGCTTGTAAAATCCATATTTAGCTAAAATATCAAATTAATAACAAATTTTGACGCTTACAAGATATCGTGGAGGGTTTCATTTAACTCCCGGATGAAACCGCCGACTTTATCCATCATGACATATTTTTGCAAGGACTGAAAAGCAGCTTCAGGAAACGTAGTAGCGCTTTTACCATAAGCCTCCATTTTTGCAATACATTCAGCAATTGACATTTGTTGCGACCAATAAGCATCGGGAAGCGCCATTCGATTATTGGGATTACTTAGCTTCCGTAATTTACCTTCGATTGAAACATCAATCGCTGCTTTCAAAAACGCCCACAACTGCAAAGAAATAGGTTAATCAAATATGTAAAAGAGAATTCTTCGATGTAAACATCAATTGCTGCTTTCAAAAACGCCCACAACTGTAAAGAAATAAGTTGAACAAATATAAACGAGAACTTTTCGATGGGGTTTATCAATCAATCTAAAAAGTGAAATTTAATCTTACACTATCTTCCCAAGTATTCGCAACATCGAGCATCGCCTGACGGTGACCACAAACAGACCCAAGTAAGGCTCTATCGTATTTATTCATGTTATTTTTCTCACAAACTTTCCAAGTAATCAGTTTCCATAAATCACGTTTTGGATTTCCGCGAATGGCAAAATCAGGATTTGGCTTTGCTAGTCGTTTAGATTTGGGAAGATACTCTTTAGATGGAAGAACAGCATGTTGTTGGGCTGGCATTTCTTCACCAGTTTCTGGATCCCGTTGAGTCTGGGCAGTGAACTGATATCCTGATATAGCGGATGCTTTAATTCGTTCTCCTGATTTAACAAGGTATGCTTGGGCATTGTCAATATTTCCAATTCTGATGTAATAAAAAGCACCTTTCAAAACTTTGGTAGTTTCTTCCTAAACAACCCACAAAAGTATTACAACTGGTTAATTTTTTAATAACATTAGAGACATTGAATATTTAAAACTATAGTGTTTGTACCAGGTCTAAAGGGTGTAGTTGTTTTCCTTCTCGGGCTGGAGCGTCTGGGTCAACGCTTGAGACCATCGATCGGATACTTGGCTTATTGGTAAGTCTGTCACGTCGTACCGCATCCAATGTATTTTCCCAAATGAAAAACTTCTCGCTGAGATCAGGTGGACCATATTTTTCAAAATTTGTTTCAATATTGGTAAGTCTGTCACGTCGTACCGCATCCAATGTATTTTCCCAAATAAAAAACTTCTCGCTGAGATCAGGTGGACCATATTTTTCAAAATTTGTTTCAAGCCAACTTTGAATGTAGAACATCTTTAAAAATCAAAACAGATTTAAGGATGCAAGCAAACACACTAAAGATTCTAATTATATTTAATTTTCACGCGTACCTCTTTTAATTCAGAATTAGATTCAACAATAGCCTGCACGTAAGGTTCTTCATTGACACAAAAAATTATCCCTAATTGGTTGGTTGTACGGCTCTGGTCGTACTTCCTCGTTAAGTCTTTGGTAGTACAGTAAACTAATTAAATTCCAGGTTTCACATTCAAGACGCAAGAGCTTTTGAAGCTGTATAAAGCATTGGAAAATAAAAACCAGATAAAAATATGCTTGAAAATGAGACCTTATTATGATTATATATTTTTAAATTATTACCTTTCGACAGTTTACTTCAGAGAGGTCAGTCTCATTAGTTCTCTGGTGTTGAACAGCAAAGTCGATATCCTGCATCCAAGCAGTAATCACTTCAAAAATCTGAGATCTGTCCGTCATGCAACCGATGACAACACCAAAGCGCTCATGTAAGTTGTCCATCGCTATGCAAAAAAAACACCACATTTAATCACGATAACCCGAAGTTGCAAGAATTTATTCAAAGTGTTACCTCCAATGAAGTCATCAATTCCACCTGCAGGCAGACTAACTCTTGCCCTACCCAAAGTGGTTTCAAACAAGGAAGGTTCCGGCTCATCACTCATTAACTTTGACCGCGTCTCCTCGAACACTTGTTGCAGTGGATAAGCGTAACTTTGTCTGGCACGTTCCTGTGTTTGTGTCCATGGAGGAACTCTTCCGGTCCCTACCTCCATCTCCTCCACTTGATCATCCTCTTCTTCCTCCTCCTTTTGTGCACTACTTCCGCGGTGATAAGGAGTTGAAGTATACATTATTATCAATCCACGTGCATTCACTAAATAAATGCTTACTTATAGAAGAAACAATTTAGCAAATTCCTAATTATTAAACTAACACGCCTGATATTGGAACTGTGAACACTTGCACGTAGGGTTTTTGCCTACCCAATTTTAAAACTTAATTAAAGTTAATGAAAAGTTTAATTATTCTGTGTTTTTAATTAAATATTTATGTGATTAAAAAAGTGTGTTTTGTGAAAAAAGCGGAGAGCTATTCGTTGGCCTTCCTTGTCTCCTGCTGAGCATCTCCCTCACTCACACATCCATAATACACTTTTTTTTCGGGGTAAGTTGAGAATGTGATGCGTTTACCGTTCATTCATGCATTCTGACTTTTGTATTCAACTTGTTGGAGAAAGTCGGTTATGATTTGCAAATTATTTTGCAAATTCCTCTCGTTTGATAACATCACATGCTTGAAAATAATATACAATTAGGAAATCAATGATTTGGCAATAATGTGGAATTGGAAAGCATTTTGCAATTGCTCTTTCGGCATTTGATTACTCATTTTACCCCGTGGAAGGACTAATTTTTACTTTCTTTCCAACTTCCTGTTCCATCATTCTCAGTTTAGTCAGCTGAGTTTGGAACAATATGGCATCGAATTGGATTCCAGCGTCTTTTCTGATATTTTCCATCTATTCAATATACCTTTTATAGCTTGCTTTTATTACGCTTCCCATGTCCGACGCAGGTCCAATAACATTTGTCAGTTTTAAGCATTTGATCTCTATTGTCATTGTCGGATCTCATTGAGAATAACGCATATTACGCATTTGCCGATAATGATGAATGCATAAAAGGTTCATATATGAAGATAGATGAGACTTTCTGAACATGTGGATGTTAGAGCAGACAGAAAGACATAGAGTCTAAAAAGAAATTCCCTATCATAACTTCAGCATATGATGCTTTTTACCTTTTCTTACCATACGGGTTTCCTCTTCCTTCTACATTCTTTGACTTGTGGTCAGAGAATGATCTTGATAATCAAGTCAGCTTCCTTAAAAATTTAAATCAGAATGGAACACTGATCGTGAGACAAAGGTTAGTTGTATATTAAGAGATAATTGCATGCATATATGCATGATTTTAATTAGCAATTGTGGTAATTGTATCAGAAAAGCCTATGTATTTTAGCTAGCAGTTTTCAAGTTCATGATGGGTTAGTAGGAAAGAAATATGTAGTTATCTATTAGAAAAATCCATTAGCAAAATCAGTCAACTATGAACATTTAGTATTAAATTCTTTTGATTTAAAAGTATATTTTCCTTATTCCGCTTTTGAGTGGTATTGAAAAGATTTTCATTTTTAAAGAGGTTCTGCATATTTATACATCTTGTCTATGAGATTGATCATCGATCTGTTGATCACTAAAGAATCATGAGCACTATTGCTTTTTGAGAGAAGTTCTTGCATTGTAGTTTTAACACTTCTACAGTATTTAGCTAATGTTATACCTATGAGATATGAATGAAGGCCATTTTATATACGAGCAGTTTACAGGTTGTTGGGTGGGATTCAAGGAAGGAATAGTAAATTAACAGCGAAAGATAGGCAGGAAAGAAAAATTCATTTAGTTTGGCATACACATTTTGTTATTTTTCGCAGTAAACTTAATATGGAATCATATAGATCAAACATTTCACATGACTCTTCTGTAGCTTCTGCAGCGCTTTTGTAGTAGGATCATCATAATCTCAATTAAACGCTAATGATGATGAATTTTCCATAGCTCATCATTGCATTGCCATATATACGCAAAACTATATTTCCAGTATAATTCTCTGGCGATGAGTCTATTATAAAGGTTTGCCTAAACCACACAAGTATTTTTATCTTATCTCTCGGATTGTATAATGCTAGTGAACTGGGTGTTGGCTTGAGCATTGAAATTATTAAACCGTCTTTAATGCAATAGTTAACCTATATGTTATTATTTACAGGTAATATCATAGCAAAAATGTTTCAGTGCGTATCTTTCCGTGTTTGGGTGTTGGCTTGAGCATTGAAATTATTAAACCGTCTTTAATGCAATAGTTAACCTATATGTTATTATTTACAGGTAATATCATAGCAAAAATGTTTCAGAGCGCATCTTTCCGTGTTGTACATGTTTTGGTATAATTCCATTCTGTGGATAAGCATCACGCGAAACAAACAACCTGTATGTGAATAGAGCCCCATTTGATTTGTGGAAGCTTAACTGAACTGGAACCTTCAAGGCTGAAATTCTATTGGAATAAAATATTTTTGGAAATTTATTTCCCCGTGGAAGAAATCCGTAGATTTCTAAATGAGGTAAGTGGTTTAAAGTTTTTATGGAATAGCTTTTTTCAATTTTTTGTCAGCAAAAATATATTATTTTGTGTGGTTCTTTGTGTGTATTTTAGGGCGGTGTCCTACAGCCAATTTTTTCGTTGATTTATATATTTTAAATTTTAAACTAGCCCGGAAGTGGGCTAAAGAGGAAAGGATCGAAAATGTCATCCTTATTTCAAAGCGAAGAGATGACCTTGTGTCAGCTCTTCTTATTCAATTTTTTCGTTGATTTATATATTTTAAATTTTAAACTAGCCCGGAAGTGGGCTAAAGAGGAAAGGATCGAAAATGTCATCCTTATTTCAAAGCGAAGAGATGACCTTGTGTCAACTCTTCTTACAATCCGAAGCAGCATATAGTTGTGTCAGTGAACTGGGAGAATTGGGCCTTGCCCAGTTTCGTGATGTGAGTGAAACTCAATAGTTCAGACAAAATTTTAATTCACTTGCATTATTTAATTAAATCATTAATTAAATTTACAGTTGAATCCTGATGTGAATGCATTCCAAAGAAAATTCGTAAATGAGGTGCGCAGGTGTGATGAAATGGAACGAAAGCTTCGATATCTCGAGAAAGAAATTAAGAAGGATTCCATACCCATGTTGGACTCTGGTGAAAATCCTGATGCGCCTCAGCCACGAGAAATGATTGATTTGGAGGTAAAAACGGAATACATGTGCAAAAATTGTTATAACTTTTAAAAAGGAGATATATAAAGCTTACATTTAACTTGCAGGCAACATTTGAAAAATTTGGAAAGTGAACTTCGTGAGGTTAATCAAAACTACGAAGCCCTGAAACGAAACTACTTAGATTTGACTGAACTTCGTCATATTCTCCGGAAAACGCAGGTGTTTTTCGATGAGGTAAGTTTTCCTCCTAATAGCAAAATTGCATGCTTTATTTATTTAGTAGCTCACCTAATGCCAAAGATAATGATAGCTGAATAGGTTTGTTTAGTCCTAGTTTTTCATGAATGACCATTACTAATGCAGTTAAAATCATAGCCTTATTTTTTGCAATCATTCAAAATAAAACTAGCACAATTTGAGAACTTTTGAACAGGACAAAAATATCTTTAAAACTAAAAACAGTGATTAGTGCAAAAAGCAAATTAACACATCTTTTGTGCATTTTTGTGCTCTCAGTTGTCCACTTTTTGTGATTTGTGTTTAGCAGTCATAAATATTTCATTTCTTTTTCTTTTTTACTTTCACTTTCATGTGTACTGTTTATCTGTTTCTAATTCTCTTTAGTGAACCACAGCCAAGACAATGTGTTGGTTCATTTTGTAGACGTCCAGGTCACCTCTCAGAACTAATATATCCATATTTTTGTTTAATTAATTAATGCTTTAATACAATTCAAGTCTCAACTACTTAACAATTGCATATAACAAAAATCTGAATTTTTGCACAGTTAGTCAAGCTGAATATTTTATAAACCCGTTGCACTTTCACCGACATGACAATTGCATGCCAATTGCTTGCGCAGTAACGCTATATAGCTAATTCGGACATCAAATTGCATGTATGCCTGTAGGCTAAAAGTTCCAAAATTTATTTATAAATCACGGAATTGCCCTGACCTTTCTACTTAAAATTTAATTAGTGTAACTGGACTCAATGCATGCGTCTAAATTTTTAAACAAATTTGATTTATACCAAAAATATTTGTAACCCCTTTGAAAAAAGAAGCATGACTACAAAATATATAGGTAGCTGGAGCATGCACGCACAGGATTTGATATTTATTAAAACATTTATCAAATATAAAAACGAGGAATTTGAAATAATGTGTTGGTGCTGGTGGCACAGTATAAATGCATGTTTAATGTTCTTGGGGGTTCAGATGGGAGCGGTAACAGGATCTCCAGGACATGTGAGTACATCAACTCCAACCCCTGACGATGAGCATGTTGGTCTCCTTTCAGAAGAGGGGATGGGGCGTGGACATACGGCAACTGCAAGACTTGGGTAAAAATCCATACTACTTCGTTTTCCAGTTTGGATTTTTTTGGAAATGTCAAAATATCTTTTAAATGAATGTCATTGGTAATATATGTTTGGGTTTGGTAAATTTGGTTGAATTTACCACACTTCAACTGATTTTTGGCTGAATGGTGTTCTCTCATCCCTCTTTCTTACATCTTATTTAAATCTATTAAGTGTCATGTCACATGTCCCGTGTTTTTCATGTATCGTGTCGTATTCGCCACTATTTCGTTAGTAAAATAGTAAATTAGTTACTATTTCTCATGCGTAACCAAATCATGATTATGAATATAATGACAATGATCTCTATTCTATGTGGTGGTGGTTAGTTTAGATTTATTTAATGGCCAAGCAGTAGTTTTCTCGCATATTAAATTATTTATTTAAATGAATTAGAAAGGACTAATTTATTTAATAGCGCATATCACGCTATTGACGTGACTATCGCTTAATCAAATTGACAAGGATTTTTAGTAAATTAGTATTTATATAGCGTATAGAAAAGGGTTTAGATGGAAAATGAGTTTTTTAGCACAGTAAAACATTTAGCAGCACAAGCATTGCAAACTTTAATAAAATTTTTCAATGTTTTATCATAAATATAAATTACTTATGTTAAAAAGCGTGAGGATGGTCAGGCAGGATCAAGTTCCAATCAGGCTAACCAAAATTTGGAAGATGCACTTTTCACAGGACGGATTGCACCGGGGAATGCCCCGGCTCAACTTGGGTGAGTTTATAAAATCCAATTCGAGTACAAAAGGACAGTTAAGGAGAAAACTCTGATTTCATTACTGACTAGCCAAACTCTGACCTGAAACTCGAAGTTGTAGTAGTTAGTTTGAATGTTACATAGAGAATGATCATTCCAACAGTTAAACTTGTATTAGACAGCAACTAGATTCACATTTTACATCATAGAACTGTTATTTGGATTTAGTTCCAAAGAGATTATTCAATAAGTAATTGAACTTTCACTACGAAACCATTGGACGACAATGACACTTACAATTAATTGGATATGGGATTGGGAAATCTAGCATTAAATTGTATGTGATTCAGGTTGATTAATTAACTATGTTTGTATGCTAATGTTCATCTTCTTAATGTTAATCAGCTTTGTTGCTGGAGTTATTCTTCGGGAGCGAGTTCCATCATTCGAGCGTATGCTCTGGAGAGCATGTCGTGGAAACGTCTTTTTAAGACAAGCTGAAATTGAAACTCC
>JAANSO010001908.1:0-15121 GCA_036507315.1 Lepidocyrtus fimetarius | reverse complement strand
AAAATATTACCTGATTTACATTTATATTGCCAAATACTTACGACTGGTGAACCCTCTAATATTAATAAAGGCAAATTATTTTTATGACTTGCCCTTCTAATTTCTAAAAACCAATGTAGTGCTTAAGAAATCATTGAAAAAAGCAAAGAATGTTAGCAAACAATAATTTGCTTTGCAACTTTGAGAATTCTCAATGCAAAAGAATTCCTCAAACATTTTTACAAACTACTTTTAATAATGTATTAATCGTCAGGATATAGTTGAGCAATTTGATTTTATAGTGCACAATACCTTTGCAATTTGGTCGTCAAGTCAGGTAATAAAAGACAATGTTGCAGTTTAATAAAACCTTCTATGTAATATTATTTGCAATTTATTTTAATTAAAACTCTGCATCCGTTTTGTTTGCTGACAAAAAGCAATTTACATTATTCCATTTCACAAAAATGACACTCCTTTTATCACTGATTTGTGGTGTTCAGCTCATTAACTTTTAATTGTATATTTGAATGGTTTCCGCTAGCGCTTTGTAATTTATAAACGCAGAGTTTACTTTTGTATGGAAACATGCAAAAATTAGCATTTAATGTAAAAATGCGAATTGCATAAGTGAAGCAAACTGGCAACGTGAGAGTAGCAAATTTTAAGAATAAGTTAGAACGGTGTTTCAAGCTTATAGGAATGTAAAGTGAAAGCCAAGGTGTAATTTCTAATACCGTAGAAGTTATTCCATGGAGGGAGACAAACTTTATTACGTCTTTCTATCAATTAAGCAGCACATGAAAATATAAAGCAAGTAATGCCACTCATTTTAAAGTAATTCAAAACGGGGTTCAGCGAAATTATAATAATTTCATTGAAAATCGTTTTAAAATAATAATTTAATTATTATTTGCTACTCCGTACCTCTTTACGACTTAGTAAAATGACATATTTATTTGATATTATGGATAGTTGATTTAATTAGTTTTTCAACAAGAACAAAAGAATCGAGATCAGATCAGAATCAGAGTTGATTTATAAAATAGGTAATCGTTTTGCAACAGAAAATGACAACCGATTAGGTTTATGCCAAATGTTGGGTTGAGAATTAAAATTCTGACTTCCAAAGCCAGGTATTATTCAAGCTTTGTGGTAAACGTTTTAAAAATTATTGATATTGCGTTTGATTAACTTTCTAATTTATTTTATTGCGAAAATACTACCTGATTTACATTTATATTGCCAAATACTTACGACTGGTGAACCCTCTAATATTAATGAAATTATCTTTTTTAAATCTAAATCAGAACTTAATTATGTAAATTGTTATCAGCTTTAAACAAAAACCGTGGTTTTGCGTAGTTTTAAATATTTAAATACAGTAATTTGTTAAGTTTCGTCAAATACTTTTTTACATATTTTCTTTC
Organism: Lepidocyrtus fimetarius; assembly: GCA_036507315.1. NCBI lineage: Eukaryota > Metazoa > Arthropoda > Collembola > Entomobryomorpha > Entomobryidae > Lepidocyrtus > Lepidocyrtus fimetarius. The sequence goes on along the minus strand of JAANSO010001908.1, from coordinate 13,712 downwards.
AATACGACTCAAGAGTAATAGCGGTTTTATTTTGTGTTTTGTTAAAACATGGTTTGCGTAGTTTTAAATATTTAAATACAGTAATTTGTTAAGTTTCGTCAAATACTTTTTTACATATTTTCTTTCAATACGACTCAAGAGTAATAGCGGTTTTATTTTGTGTTTTGTGAAAATAATTTAGCGGTAGTTAAGCTCCTCACTCCTTCAATGTAAGAAGGATTGCAGAGATATGAATGTATAATTTTTATTTATTTGTAAGTTAGTTTAAGTTAGTGTAAGGTAGTATAAGCTAGGTTAATTGTATTTTATAATGTAAGTTTAAGTTAGATCTTTAGAAGAGTAATAAATTTAAATGAAAATTAAATTGGACATTTTTTATTTTTCATTTCTGAAATAATTGCTTAAATATTTACCCACAATTAATAAACAATAAACCATCTTCGTTATTCCTAAACTACGAAATAGTTTGTTTTTATTCAACCCATCATATCATCAACCATCCACATCTATTGCACAACGGAATCGCGCAAGTTTTTTGGCGAATAACTATAAAATTAAGCATGACTGGCGGCAGGGAAAAACTCTTTCAAAATAATAAAAAACGCATTTCTTAACTATTTGATTGGAATACAAATTGCATAAAAATACGTACTTTGGAATGCATTTAGCTTTGTGATTCTTTTTTGCTTTCTCGGAGCCCCAGAACATATCCTAAAAATTTTAAATCGTGTTTGCAAAGGTTTACTTAAGATTTGTCATAAAAACAAAGTTGACCTTGAATTTAACTAATACGAAAACAGAGCTACAAGAGCTGTCAAAATATCACTTTTTAAATATGCATTGTACAAGTAAGGGCTAAATATCAAAGTACAATTGGTGTCTCCACATTCACTAACTTATTCATATTATAAAAACGGTTGCATGTATTCATCAGTATCATAAATCGAACATGATCTCTATGGCAAAATGTTCCGTTCATATCATAACGTATTTTTAAATAATACAAGTCGAGGATGATTACGATGATTCCTAGAAAAATAGAAAACAATGGCAGAAACAAGAATTTCACTTCGTGTGGAACAAATAAATAAAAGGTAAATTCACATACAAGTTTATCGCTTGTTTAACTCTTTTTGATAGAAACTTCACTGAAGGAAAGGACTTCCGGTGGGCAGGGCCACTCATGTTTCCTCACTTCAACCCATTTCTTCCCGTTTTAGCTCCCACTCAAAGAAGAATGCTCCGAATCACATTCCAACGCTCTTAAGTCAATTGTCAAACCGGAACTGAGGTATTTCAGAAGGAATCCAATCTCACAGTTGAAATGTCTCGCCAAATACTGAACCTTAAATTTTTCAAAGGTCTCACAATTTTCCTGTTCAAACTCGTCAATTTATTTTTTTGCAGAAAGAGCCAACTTAAATTTTGCAAATTTTGAAAGAGAATCGGTTCAATTGAAGTCAGTTCACAGGAGCGTAAGTCCAAAGTTCTTAAATTTAATTTTAGAAAGCTAACGTTTTTCTCGAATGACCGCAAAGGATTCTTGTCAAGGTCAAGTCTGTCAAGATTTGACAAATCTGAGAAGACGTTCAAGTCGCTTGTTCAAGCTCAGGTCCAATTAGCGCAGTTTGGTTCCTCCCTGGAATGCTCCAACTTCAATTAGGCTAAGATTAGAGTTTGAAATGTCCAACTTGCTTGTCAGATGGTTCGGAGAAGCTCGCCAGATTTCAAGGTTTCAATCGAGTTTATTATTTGCGCTCATTCGTAGAATGGTAACGCTCCAGGGGTTTATGTTGGAGGGGAGACTTTTGTAACCGAAACATTGATACCAGACGTCTAGAAAGGAATAAATTAATTTACAAAACCCGTCCTTCCCATTTACCCCGGCAATGGCTATGTTTAAAAATGTGCAAAATAAAATTAATGAAGCTTTTCTTTAGTAAATCAATTTTACAAACTTATGTTTATATCAAAGCGCTCAATTTAAAATTGCAAAAGTCTTACAATTAAATATTTGAAAATAAATTTTTAATTCTTCAGTTCATTTTTTGTAAATATTTTGTCGCATTTAAGGTGAAGCAGCAACAGAAAGCAAAGAAATGAAGACATTGGAAATTTTTCTGTAGGTTTAAACTGCATTATGTAATTTAAATTGGCAAATTATGAATTTTTATTTTAGAACATATTTTTATCATTTCCTGTGGTTAGTTAGTTTTGTTTTCATCTTTCTTGAATATTATTACTATTACTGAATTCTAGAATGTGGAACAGTGAAACTAAATACGTAAACGCATTGAATTCAGCTTGAGTAAATCTACAATGCAGAAGTAGTAAAGCTCACCTTTATAAGAAAAATTTCATGCTTCATGTATCCCAATTGTGGAACTAACACCTAAAAGAAAGAGATTTTGCGAATATGTAACGAAGAATTTGTATTCTCAATAGGAAAATTTATTAGTAAGCATACGGAGTCCTCTTTTTATTACTATTAGGCATATTTAGGATATAATTAATCCATGCCACATGTTGGAAAACAATTTGTAACTCATTTTGATACACAAAAAAAGAATCAATCAATCAATGAAATAAAAGACTTTTGCATATCCCCAATACAATCTTAATTATAATTTGAGCAACCACTTTATTCGTTAGTTTTCCTTTATTTTCAGACAATAAGCAAAATAAGAAACTTTGACATCGCATTATTGACAACTTTCTAATATTTTTTGAGGACGAAAAGATGCATTTTTACACTTTCCTTGTAAATAAAATATTTGTTTGAACAAACAACAATTTTAATTTAGGGATTAGCGTAAAAATCTTTTCCTGTGTTGCTTTATTTTCATTGCCAATTTTTATTTAATACCCGGACCAAAAACTGAAGATACCTTGGACATAGAATATTTATTAAAATACCAAGCCAGGTAAGAAAACGGAAGATCCTGTATTTAAAAAACATGGAAGAGAATGAACTATCGGATGACACGAAACATTTTTTCTTCTGAAAAGAGCAACAATACAGGTTGGATAATTGACAGGTGCATACGTTTGAAATTTTAATATTCTTCTTTCGTTAAACGAATGCAGAGTTGTACATGTCCATTCAACAGGTTAAAATTTTTACAGAAAAATCAAAATTGTCTCTTCCAGAAAGTTTAATACGAGTTCTAATCCCCAATTTACAACCTGTTGAACTAGGAGAACAAGCAAGTAATTGTGTTTTCGCAGCCATTGACTCCTCCAGGTCAAATATTTATTTTCCTCGTATTTCTTGCTCAACCCATACCTGTACTACGTTACGGAACATTCTTAAACGGCAAAACTCCTAATTATAGTCAAGTTGAATGCCTCCTACAATTACTTAACTACCAAACAGCAATTTGTGATATTACTAATCGCTCGGTGAACGTTCTAATCTTACTAATGAGCCCAAAGATAATACAGATCTTATCAAAGCTGCATGGTATTACAAATTTGAAGATTTAAATGTTAATTGCAAGTAAATACCCATTTGGTTTAGTAATATTTCGGAAGTGCAGAACAAGGTTGAAACTTTCATTATTTTCCAAAATAAACAAAATGTATTTCAATTTTTGCACACTTTTCGCACTGTTTGCATTCAAAGAATGCCAAAGTTTGGCTAGTGGAGGGGTTTATCTTATTCAGAATCAAGGAACTAAAAAGTGCATTACATCAGGACCTGTGTTAAATAAAAATAAAAGTTTAATTAAAGAAGGAGAAGCCATTTCCAAACCTTGTTATAATTCCAGCGCTGTAGATTTTACTCATCAACAATGGCTAGTAAAAATTAAAAAGGAAGGTTTGTAAGCAATTCTTTCTTTAGATTTGAAACATTCATAAAATTAGCTTTGATTTTAGATCCTAGAAATTTAACATTTGATGCTGAACTCCTAATGGAAAATAGTTCATACAATGACACGGCCTTGAAAGCTGTCTTAAACGGGGAATTCATCTCGTATTTCCCCAATCCTATTAAATTCAAAGGGAGTGGTCTTCCTGGAAATGAAACAACCCAGTCCCATCAGTTTTTTATTGTTAATCCGGCCACGCATCAGTGTTTGACGGATCAAAAGTGAGTTCTCGGAATTAATCCGTTTTAAATTGAAAATGTAAACTGTTTTTGATTTTCAGGGGTGATGAAACTAAAATTGAATTTATGAATTGTACATCCAAGAACCACAATGGAAACGAGATACAATTCCAGAAGTGGAATTTTACAATTGTAAATGATAGGGAAATGGTTCGCCAGCAGTTGGAATTATTTAAAAATATAACGGCGTCCTTGACTGCGGCTTCTTCTCATCAAAATAAATAATCAAAATGACAATATTGCAGAAGGTAGACAGCATTACTGGGACAAAATAAAATTTATTTTATATAAAATTAATACAAAAACATAGTCCGAAGATATTACAGAAATTTTAAGTAATTGATCGCTGATCGTCCCGTTAGTTGGTTATTAGCTAAAAGTAGATTTTGTTTGTAATTAAATAAACGTGAGCTAATTACGAGCTCGTACACAATAAATAAAAAAGACAATGTCATTGAAAAACTATAAGCCTTTTACAAATGATTTGTTTATATTATAGCACATACAAATTGCATTTTTAATAGAGATATTTAATAAAAAATAAAATGCTTAAATTAAGGGTGATTTGCTGCCGGTTGGCCATTGTTTTTCATCAAATATTTTTAACAAATGTTACCTTTTGCTCATTATTTTCATTTAAATTATTGGTTTGAAATGAAATTGTAGGAACTCCGACATATCTTCTATTACGTTTGAGAATTTTAGAACCATACTTCCTCACTAACACTACACTTATAATTATCAAAGTAATTAGGAAGAGCAATGTTGCTCCTATAAACACAATATAAGCATAATGTGAGTATTCAAAAAGATCTGCCGAGTTACATGGGCGAAAAGATTCCAAATCATATATGAAACTTTGATGGAGGGAACCACCAGGCTCTAAAATGGAACTTCTACCTTGACAATAAGGTTCAGTGTAGATAACAACGCATATATCGGTTTTGATTGAGGCAGCTGCATTTCGAACATGAACCTCTGGTGTGTTGCATGTTGGCAAAATGTTGGTGTCCAAGATAATATTTTGAAATTTGACATCCTTGTACAGTTTAATTTTGGCGTTGTTTTTGTGTGATATAAGGAAGCTCTCCTTGTAATCATATTGTCCTTTTTCAATTTTCGAGCACGCCCGAAATGACAAGATCCTATCAGTAAATCTCAGATGCATTGGCGTAGATTGTTGGACCACAGTGAAATTGTTCCCGGTACAAGATACTTCGGAAAACAGGATGATACAATCGTCAGATTGAACAGAACTTAGCTTTTTGCCTTCCGGGCCAGCGAAATTCTTGCAAGATGGAAACAACGGTAATTCACTTATACTGGTTATTCCCATTTCATTAAAAAACCGGACACGTAGGTGTCGATTCCGAAGTGTTTGTTCTGTTTCGTACCCTTTGCATGTGATCATAGATGAAACCCCATTTGTAAACGATGTTGAAAGAGCTAATCCAACACCAGGATTGAGTTTGATAAAAAAGTTTTGTGCATACTGATGTTTTTCATTAGGATACTTGCACCGCTCAGAAGAGAAAAGCATAATGCATTGATTATTTCGAATTGATCTAATTCTTCCATTCAGAGTTTTTGGTACAGTTTGGCAATAATCGGTTAGGTTTGCAGTGAAAAGACTTTCTGCAAGAAATTTTGATTATTATTAAGGTACTTTAAAGAAATTTACTATAAAATATTCTGCATATACCTTTGTAGTTTTCCTTTCCGTAAAATGTGACCTTTGTTTTATCAAATAACGGATTTGCCTTGACGCAATTATCTACCGATGCAACATTAGAAAGGAGGTAAGTCTCTGAAACATAGTCAGCTTTAACTTCTTCTTCCACTTTGACAATAATTGTAAATGCGTCTTTATCTCTAAGGTACGTTGCTCCATTTTGTAGATACATTTTAACATCAGAAGCTTTCATCTTTACTTGATCCACCTCACCGGAGACTTCCAATGTGACAATGAATCGAATCAACGCCCCTTTTCTCCGCTTAGCGATCCACTTAATTTCAATCTGTGAGCAAGGAGGAACAGGCATTGTCTTTTGAATAGATACTTGCTTTTCTTGAAATTGCTCTTTCTTATTTTTAAAATAGGACATGTTCGACATGTGATACTTGTATCCTGCTCTTAAGGATGCCGCAAGATTGGTTGGTGTAATGCCATCTGTAGTTGCTGAGAGATTAAAAGAAGCTGTGTCCTTCACATCAATTTCATAAATATTTGTGAGGGCTTTTCCAACTCCCACCTCAAAAATATCTGAGATGGTTGTCGTATGGGAGAAAATAGTTGTGATTTCAATACTAGCGTTATTAATTGCTTTTTGAATGTTCAAAACGGAAGTTTGTATAGATCCCACATTTCGAATTAGACCAGAAGTTGGAGACTCAAATTTTATGGCTTTTGCTTTAAGTTTTACTGTCTTCTTCAAATCATCTAAACTGCAAGGACGAAAAGATCTTACTTTGTCATTTAATTTTCCTAAGGATGAACTCTGTCCCTTTTGTTGGAATTGATATAATCCTTCACAATTAGGTTGGGTGAAAATAATAATGCAAATTGGAGTTATTAAGGACGAAATCGTATTCTTGTACATATCTGGAATGTTTTTGCAATATGGTTCAATGGGTGAGTCAGCTGCAATTTCTGAAATGGAACTATAAATTAATAAATATTTAATCCATAATTAATCGATTGCTAAAATTCTTACGCGCATAGTTATCCTGAAAGAATTTCACTCGAAGGTCTTTCCAAGGATAACCCCTACTGAGGTCGGCGCAAGGCCTGTAAGACTGGGTCCTGTCCATCCAGTTGCTAATCCACTTATGGTTTCCTGCCTCCAGGCGCTTTTGTGTCCCTTTGCAATCCGCTTGGTCGTAAAGAACGACACAATACTTAGTGTCGACACGATTATCTCTCCTGGCTTTGTCCGGGATGTATGGCATGTTTTCGCAAGACGTGGTGATTCTGGCTGAGCCGTGAATCCAATCTAAAATATATTTGGTAACAAATGTTTATAGTTTATTGGATATAGATAATTTTCGTAAAAATTACTTCGTTGTTAAATACAATAATTAAATACGTACAGTTGAGATAATGTAAGTCGTAAAAATCGATTTGATTTTCGCAATTAATTTTTGTCACCATTTCAAAACTGACAGCCATTCCAAATAAAAAATATTTTATGATGGTAGTTGTATTCGCCATGTTTTATAATTATGAAAGTTTGTAGCTGCTAGACAGTGAGGTAAGAAAAGAATAAATTTATCATTAAACTTAGCACATATTTATACCAAAAATTCAGAGAAGAATAAAAACGCTATTTTTGCATATGAATCAGAATCAAATTTAGATTAGCAATAGCAAAAGTTGACAAAGACTTGTTTATGTATTGGTGTTCCTATCACAGGTAATCTCGAATCACGAGAATAAGCATATTGCGGTAACCGGTATGTCTACTTGCTCGAAATATTTGCTGGAAATAATTTTAAAACAATTTTTCTAAGGTTTATGGACATTTCAAAAAATATATATAACTTGCGGAATGCAGACCTGGAATAGTTAGCTATTTGATATTAGTTTGCCAAAATTAGGTAACATTGTTCGTTCTAAGGTTCATTTTGTAGCAGGTCTGTTAAGCGAATTCTGTACGTTAAGGCGTCTATGAATTATCCATTCGACAAACAGACATAAGTACGTTTAAAATTGGATTTCATTACTTGTTATAACAGCCGTCAGTGAATGACAAGCTTTTAAATTTTGATGAACAAATGAATGAATAATCGCTACTCAAGTAGCAAAAATCCGATAAGGATTAGTCAGACGTTTAGATTAGGATTCTCGATTTTAATAGTTTTAGTTTCAACTTCAATTCAAATAATTTAATCCTTTAGTTTTGATAAATGACGAAAGCTTCCGTTTTTAAATAAAGTTTATTCAATCGTCATTATTACTTTATGACGACATACATAAACATCATTTTTGGACTAATCAACAATACAAAGGCTTAATACTTGTGCAATGAACCCGTGAGTCATTAACATTTCAACACATGAAACCCAATTTACACTAGATTATTCCGAGAAACAGACTCAATGGATAAAGATTAACAACATTTTCACGGTAAATTCATTTTCTATCATTGGAACACTACATGCCTTCCTGTCAATTTAAAGGTAATATTTGCAAGAGCTAATATATTTTTTCTGATTCAAACAATGAATGAACAAACAGTTCCAAGTAGTGACAGGAAGTTGCCTCCTACTCTTGCTAAAATTTATGTCAAAAGACAAAAAACGATGGCATAATCTTTGAAAATGAATTGTCTGTGTAATTTTTATATGACTCATGCCTTCAAATAGTAGCGCCGTCACTGAATTTCTGATAGCGATTTATGTAAAACCCTTTTGCTATTTAAAACATATTCCTCAGACTTTCCAGTTGAAGTAACAATTTGGAAAGTGCTCTGTGTAACAGGTTATTCACCGGGCAAAAACAATAGAAAGGAATCAATTGATTTTGACGGATTAGCAAGATCAGACCTGACAATAAGATCGGACCAAACAATCCAGGCAAAAGTCTGCAGATAATTTATTCTGGACAGGGAACTGTTTCAAATTAAGAGGTTCCCAGGCAGCACCAACTACAATGACGACCAGAGGTAAAATAAAAACTTTTGGGTTAATTTTTCAATTTTCATTTTTAAATTAAATTCATTCATTCTCAAATTTTATTCATTTTGCAGACTCCAAAGGAAAAACTAGGAAATCGTGTGAATATTTGATTGAACAGTTTATTCCGGCAATAATAACAGCCGCATTTATATCGTACTACGCAATATCACCGTTTCTATCTATTTACTTCTTGCCAATACCAGGAATTTTTCTACTTATAACTTTATCAGTTTTGACACATTTCTTTAATCAATGTAAAAGCCTGTTATGGTCTTATTCCTATTTAGCATCGTTAAAGTCTATCGAGCTTTGCGTCGCGTTTGCATTGACTTTCTATCCTTTAATAGAACCGTTGCGTAAAAACTGGCAAATATTCGCGGATGTGTTTTCATGCATGGGTCAAGTCTATGTCAGGTCTCTTGAACGGATTGTCAATGACTTGGTTGCCAAAGGCGCAAATAATATTCGAAATGCTTTGTCAGACGTCGCTTCTATACCTGAAGCTGTTGGGAAATTTGGGGACAATGTGGTTGGCGGAATTAACTCTGTTTTTGGAAAAGTTGGAATTGGTGCCGTAATCCCACAAGGTAGCCAGATTACGGATGTATTTGAAGTACGTTTTACCGGCAAAAATAGCTTTACCTTGGAAGCCAATGACACAGCTTTTAAGGAACGATTGAAGGAAGCGGCTAAAGAGTGGAATACAGTTGATTATGTAATTTATTTTAATATGCTGCACACGATATTAGGAATTCTTGCTTGTATTCAAATTACACTAAAGGCGTGCAAAATTGCTCATCAAATTCACAAAAGGTTACCGTCTTCTCCGCCAAGGGCTTGGTTGATTCATTTTAAAATATTTTTGGAATTGGTTATAAAACCTTATTTTTGGGTAGTGATGATTGTTCCAATGATTTGGGTTTTTAATATTTTTCTTGATGAAGTGTTTAAACAAGTAAAACTGATTGCAAAGAGCGAAACGGTACAATTTGATTCAAAAATTAGTACGGAGCATTCCGCCAGTGATAGTGGTCCGGTTGGAAAAATATTTGCTGCTGCGCTAGTCAAATCGTACAGAACTGCAAGTGAGGTGGAATTCAGGGCCAATTACACTGTTTGTTTTGAAGAGAAAGAACTTTCCTTTCCGGAAATTTATGTGTATATTTTGATTTTTACGGCTGGAATTGTCGGGCTTTGTTTTACAGCTTTTGAGCAGGTTATAAAAGAACAATTTGTTAAGTGGGCGATAAATAGATCTGGAGATACACTGGAACATGTTAGTAAAGCAAACGGAAACGTACAATCGCTTATTCAAAAATATGAAGGAAAGGTTTAAGGTTGTGATAGGGATATTTTAGAGATTTTATGTGCTAAAGACTAGTTTTATTGTTAATGTTTTTAGATTTTTTAATTTAGCCGTTATTTCTCTAGTATTTGTTCTTCTTATGTATTCAAATTATTACTAGCCGATTACTATATAATAAGAATAAATTAATCGCTGTATAAAATGTAAAAACAACATTTTGCAGAGGTGTTTCCTTACTTATATGTTGGATTTTTGAAAATAAATGTTTCGTTTAATGTTTTAAGATAATCATGATCTAAACGGTGATAAACCTGTTTCACATTTTTGTTTATGATAATGATAAGATAACATAAGCACAAAGCTGAATAAAAGCTTTCGTATTTATTTTCATGGAGTGAGATTTGTGTATTCAAATAGGTATATAGTCAGTACATTTTACTGCTCTTCTTCGTTAACTCTAAGATAAAACTAAAATAATTTTATCGCATAAAATGACGTGACTGCGTTTTAAAGATATTAATTCATGTTAAACACAGCTTCAGCTGCATCAGGTTTAGTTAAAATACATGTCATTAACAGTTTTATTGCAAAATCGTATCTCACTTGTAAAAATTAAAGAGACAATTTACAAAAACTTCAAGTGCACAGGTTAAAAATGTAAGCAAATTTAGTAAGGCAGATAACATTAGAATTTTATTAAACACTAAACGTACGTACTAATTTGTAATTTGTACTCATATTTGCGTAATGTAATATCGGTTTCTGCTCAATAAATAAATAAATAAATAAATAAATAATTTACGAACCATGGACAAAAATGTACGCGATAAAAGTACAAAAAATTATGTCTATTTTTTGCGCTCTTGGAGAAATAAAGTTTTTAATTGAATAAATTGTACGATTTAATGCTAAATGTTTCGTTACTTGGACAAAATTTTCATAACCTTGAGTGACTTCCCAAAAACACCTTTCAGTCTTCAATCGTGCTCTATTGCATGCTACTATTCCTTTGTTTGCATACATGCTCAATTTTGCAGAAATTCATCAGCCGTTCTCTCCGCCACGTGCATTCTTTGTGCAATAATATTCTTAAGTAAGTCAAAAATACGTCAGTTTTGTGTTTGAATTAAAGTGACTAATCAATTCACGTTCCATTTTTTAAAAGTTGGAAAAATGAACTTGTTCTTAAGATTCAAACGTAATCAGGGCCGTAGCAATGGTGGTTAAAGTAATTATCACCAATGGATAAACAAGTCTCGGCTTTGTAAGAGATTGCAGCGGTTGTTTATCAGCGCAGGATTAAATTCTGGATTGTTTTTGGAACTTTGTTGGTTATATGTGAAATTGTAATCTACCCTGCTGTTCTAAATGGGGAATGTTGATTAAACATATAATTAGGGATCTGTAAAGGTTTAAAATTATGAAATGATTTTCTTAATGCAGTGCTCCTGGCCAAAGCTAATGACTTTAGAACAGCTCTGGAGAATATTAACTTTACCATCTTCCTTTCCGACACTCAGATGTTGACCGTTTGCATAATATTTCTCAGAGAATGGGAATTCTCTGCAAAATATAACACTTTTAATGAATGGTTAAAGGTTAACTTAACTGTTCATTTGTTTTCAGCATAGGATAGGACGAGGAAGTTCAATCAAACCTTTGACTGTCTTTCCAAAAAGTCCAGCCAAGTTTGCTGCCTTTTATTTAAACTGGCTGAATTACTAAAATACTTTTTTGACAAATTACGCACAAAATTCTGAGTTCAAATAACTAACAAGAATTAATTAATTAATTACAATATATTGCTTAATGTCTCGTTAGTCGGATTACGAAAATTATTTTCATAATCTGGAATGGCATCCCACGAAGGTCGAGTCCTTTCCGGACATAAACTTATTTGAGGAATTGCCAGACTTACATTATTTTCATTTCCTTGGGAAGCTTACGAACAAGGCTATGGCGAAATTGGAGGAAATTATGAGAAACTTGAAGTCGTTGGAGGTTGTATTTGACGAAGAGAACTTCGAAGCTTTGGATATATGGCCTGGACTTAAAAAAGTTAAGCTTTTGCCTGGGAGTACTATTCCGAAAGACATTGTTTCGAGTTTTGTAAACTTCAACGCACAATTAATTGTGGAAGTAGACTGAATAGTTTTAATAATAAAGTTATAATAAAATCCATATGTTACAGTTGTAAAAACGATTCTTCGATAATAAGTATTATTTGTTAACGAACGTTGAGTAATTGATTGAGTGCAGTTAAATCTGTTTTTAAAATATTCTACAAATTCGTCCATTTCTACCCCCAGGCTCTCCTCTTGCTCTTTTATTTCGGCTTTCGCCTTTTTTCAATCATTTTCTTTGTTTGTGTAACCCCCATCAAGGTATTGTACCTTTCCCTAAGCTCCAACCCCTCCGGAATGTTCTCAATGAATAAAAAATCCACTCCCAAATCAAACAAAAAGAAAAGCTCACCTTCTTTATCAAGTGGGTCACATTTTCTCGTACTGCAGCGGAGGGATGCCTCCATCGAATCGTCTTCGAGGCGGACTTTGTCTTGATATATTTTAAACAGTTGGCGTCAAACGAAAATCACGGTTCCGCATGGGACAGGTGTTTTGTTTAAAAATTTACATTTTGGATTCTCAGTTTCTCTCAAAGGATACCCTTTTCCTTTTAATTCTTGAAGAACTAAATCTTCCATAAAATTGGCTGATCCGCTTCCTAACTGTTCGTTGTGAAAATGCGAGCTTTGAATTCAGGTGCTATATGGGAACGGGCCTTTTTAATCTGAAAGCTTCCCTGAGAATTAATTCCAAGAATTCGGAAAACGACGGGATTCGGAACACCCCAGAGAAGTGCAGAGGTATTCCTTTTGCTATTTGAAGCACCCTTAGGGTTTTCAATTGTTTCCAGGTAAGGTCCTTAATGAACCACTCATTCAAAATTGTAACGTTTTTCGTGTTAATTATTCCCGTAAAGTTTTTCTTGAAGATGGAAGAACTACGGTTTTCAAGCCACATCCGTTCCGTGGCTAACGACGAAACGCTTTGACATCTTAAAAGAATAAAAATCTCGATGGCGTAAAAATAAGAATCAACCAGATCTTAGAATTAGAGCAAGATCCAAAGGTTGATACAGTTAAATTTGCACTAAAACAATTCCAATAAAATAGATCAAACAATTGCAAATTGTGTTCCCATTGTAGCAACATAAATGGGATTTTATGACACAGTGAAAGAACTGTAAAGATGAACCGATGGAGAATATTGGTTAAGGGTTATTTTTTACTGACGCACGTAGACAGCGATTACTTAATTAATTATAAAAATGCTCATTTGTGAATTTGTTGGAAGTGCTACAGAAATAGAATATTTTCAGAATTTTGGCATGCGCCTTTCAACTTTTATGCTAAAAAAGCAGCACTCTATCAGGCCGAAATGGGTTCTTGGTTAACTTATTGATGACCTAACTATGGCCTCAGTTAACCTTTCTGAAGGGTTCTATTGATCTAAGGACTAACTATTTAAGCTAATGATAGATTATATGAATGATAATGGGTAATAAGCACTGATTAAGCAAGCACAGGAAGCATTTACTTTTACGCTAACCTTTGAC
>JAANSO010001907.1:0-15128 GCA_036507315.1 Lepidocyrtus fimetarius | reverse complement strand
GAAAATTTCCTATGCCACACAAATTTTACGTCCACAAAGTGGCGGAAATTACTGTATACAAGAGGGAAGTGAGCACATGGGAAATGGGCGGTCGCGGGTAATGTGCTAGCATTTTAGAAAGCAGTACCAAGTCTAAAATAGAAATCACCTAAACAAGAGACGTGTATGCGAGACACTTCATTTCGTTAAAAATATCAGAACCGTCGCATGATTCAGCCTAACAATGATGCGGTTTTTTGGAAAGATGATACTGCTGCTTTTGGCTGGATGTAGATGATCATGTTATTATCAACGCCATGCTTCTGTTGATAGTAAAATACCTAGTTCAACTGCTTGTGCTTCTACCTATAAACTTTTAGAAATAAATGATGCGAACCACCTTCTTCTTCCTACCCACTTTCACTTCTCTTCATTTATAACCACCACATACGTATTTACCTACACACCGCATAGAGAGATTCACTCACAGCGGACATTATCTATGGATCTCTAGTTGGTGCGTCCCATAAATATGTAGTCTTTTTACAAAGGTACTCTATTGCTTGCACGTTTGCTCCTGGGGTAGCTGATTCATCGTGCTTTTCTCTTACTGGTTGACCTAAATTCCACATTGTCATGCCGTTATAAAAGAATTCCTTCAACTTTTTCGGGGTTGCTCAACTTTTCCAAGCATAATCCTATTACATACTTTGCTTGTGTTTCATTTGTATTAAATGAAAAAGCATCAATAGATAGTTTGACTAGAGAGAAAGAAGATTAAATGAATGTGTACGGTGTCTTCATCTTTGTATGCTACATTATGTATACGCCTGTGTAGTCATTCATGTCCTGCTCTCTGTTACTTTCTACTGTTTCTACTCATCCTCTTCATCATTATCATTGTTATTTCTTCTAAAAAAAGTTAACACTGGAATAAAGAGAAAGATGCAAACTTTAAGTAATAGTGAATGAATAAAAGACATGTTAACTTTTTCAAACTTTTCTCTCTAACTCCTTCTTGTCTTTATTGGATAACTAGAAAGGCAGACTACTGAATATCTTCATTGTAGTTTCTTTCCCACACAAGTCTTTTCAACTAAAACTGCCATCATCTGAATAAGTAAAAGAACACTAAACAAATGGCAAAAAGTATCTAAACTAGTAAAAGCCAGAGTACGTGGGAAGGGAAAATATAATAGAAACTCAAGGTAGTTTTAATGCTTATCAACTTCTGCTTCTATTATGATTATTACTGTACGATTTTAAATAAACTTTAATCCAACGCCAAAACTTCTATGCTTCTTTATAATCACTGATTCATTATAGTATTACCCTGAATGATGAAAGGACCACTGGCACATAATCATAACCATGTTTGTAATAAGGTTTACTTCAGACTAACTTAATAATGATGGGGTGTAAAGTTGCTCCAACAGTTAATTATTTACAATGATCCTTTTTCAAATTTTCCATCATAATAAATGTTGACGATTACATAAAATATTTTTTACATAATTTGAATGATACCTAAGAAAAGTTTTAACAAACTAGATTTATTACTTTCACAACTCTAATAACAAAATTATGTAAACACATTTATGTAAGAAGATAATGAGATCCTCACTAATATTCGGTTTTCATCTATTAGGCATGATGAATTGTCGATTCCTTAATAAGGAATTTGATTAGTGACAGGAATAAATGGAATTTGGTGAAAAATATTGCGTAATTGTATAAGGCAGTATATTTTTGTATTTAAAACTAAATGTTATCTACACGATTTTAGCAAGTTTTTATTCCATTTTGGTGAAATAAAAGATATTTCAGAAAAAAGCAAATAAGAAATGATGAGGAATGGGTATTATGCATACTACTTTTCGGGTAAATACCTAAATCAAAAATATATTATAATTGTGTCTAGCAATTTCTTGGGAGCTTTAAATTGGATAAACTTTTTATTAGGAACAAAAATATTCAATCGATTTTGATAAAATTTCTTTCCCTGTAAGAATCTTGTCTTATTTGTTATTTACATAACAAACAAAAATGACAATGATGATAGTTTTGTTGTATAAAGCAATCCGGTTGGGGTTGATAAAGCTAAATAAACAACTGGGCTGGTACATGGCAGCTTTTATTTGAACATATAGGTAATCACGTTGAATCAACTTTGTATACAAAATGAAATACCGGTAAATATAAAGTTAATAAGTAAATAATGCGTAAGAATTGCACAAGATGTGATAGAGAAGAGAAAATAAAACAATAGCCTTTTGTTTCCATTTGATTGGTCTGACAATATGGGCAAATGCAACAGATATAATAATTTATCTTCATCAACGCTGATACATCGTTGCTGATAATAATCACCATCAAAAACTTCAAACAAATGTGCATCTCACCTTTCTGCTCAAATTTCCCATTTTCTATAAAACTACTCGATATACCAATACTTATTAATAAGAAATCGTGCAAAACAACAGGTTTATGTAGATACTGAACGTAACTTTCAACAACCCTTTATTCCAGCCACAACTTCTGTGGTTACACCCTACAAAATGATATTACACAATATTATAGTCAACTATGGATGGAGATTGAAAATTATATTTGCTCAGCGTCTACTTTTCGATACTTCATTATGTCGCCTTCTTACACACTTGAATTAAACTTTAATAAATTGCTTAAATTAAGTGCTTTTGGTTGACTGGAGCTAATGAAATGTATAACTTTTACTTCAGCTGTGGTTATATGACAACTTTTACTTGACGTCATTTCATGTAAAGTCAATATATGATTTCCAGTTGACATTAAAAAGTCGTTTACTAAAGAGTTTCCCAGTCTTCCTGCAAGTTGATTAACTGGAACAGAAATCTGCTGAATCTAGCACAAAAATGATACGTTGATGATGACAGAGTGAATTAGCACAGGAATTAGTGAAAGGAAATCAAATATAAAAAATAACTTCCAAGGGTCTCTTTCATATGGCACGACAAGCACGGTAATGTATTCGACAGATATACTCATCAAACAGAACTTAAACAGATTTATATAATTTTACACGATTTTCTGATATTTCAAGTGTGTGCATTTGTCAAAGAACTTCTCATATTAGGGAAGTTAAAATTTGAACATTTCGAATGAAAAATGAATCCATCCAAATGATATGATGCAATTTCTCTATATAAGTTACATTAGGAAGTAGACATAACGTACTAACGTAGCTATATAATAATAAACCTTCAATATGCAAAAAATAGTCATTCTAGGAGATTTTTGCGGTGTGATTTGCTTGAAATTTGTAATCCAATACGTCCAAGTATATCGTGATATATACTAGATACATAAGCCAAAATGAATATTGTTATTGTTTACAGGACTGATACTGATACCCTAAAAATATCAAACTTCTTGTACTCGCTCAAGGAGATTTAAATTTTTTGGCTTGTCAAAATAAAAACATGCAAACAAAAATGTAAGATGCTGCCTTTGATGTTGAAAGAAGCTTTAACATACTTAACTGATGTTGACAGTCAAAGCAATTTTTTTGTTTCCGAGATGGAGTTTGCGGAATATGAAGGAGCAAAGAAGTTTACGATAGCAAGAAAAGGCCAGCCGGTCGACCACTAAGCTGCCTTAAAATTCTACCTTGAGTGACAGAGTTGCACTTATCTTGAAAGCAACACAGGCTCTTAAAGCAATATCCTTCTGAATTTTTTCATAAAATTCGTGTATTTATACTACAAACAAGAATTCAGCTCCAGCACTGGGTTTTATGGGAATCTGCCTTTCAGCTTCTTTCTCCAAAACACGCCATAAGTGTGTTTCTCGTAGATATCCAAATAAATTTCAAGCTCTAAATATATTGCATATCTCTGGTGTTATTGAGAGTGCGGACTGCAGTACTATCTTTGAGTTTGGAAATCTAAATCTGCAGAAATTTTCTAAAAAAATGTATTGAATATCATTTTTATTTAACTTTGAAGTTTCAATAGCTTACCATTAGTTTAGAGTTCATTGAGATCGTAATTGAATCATAGGAAACAATTTGGCCTGGCAAAATCTGTAAAGAAAAATATATTTGAATTAGTTTTCTATTATATATTGCATCAATGAAAACATTTTAAAAGCATTAAAACATTTACGTAATCACTTCCAAAAATGACACAGTAACACAATTTTTAACCAAACCTAATTGCATAAATTTAACTTCTTTCCTGGGTAGCCAACCCGTTATAAACTTGATGCTTTTTGCCAGACAGTTTGTCGTTGCCTCCATGACAAGAAACCCTCTTTGTCACTCTGAACCGTTTTAAAGTGTAAATGTCTATTTCATTTTAATCTTATCTTTTGCCGTATAAGAACATGTATGTACTACAAATCTATATTGCCAACTTTTACTGTGTCTTTTTTCATTTTGAAATGTAAGTTTGCAATTTTAATAGAGCAGTATTTTTTATTTATTTTCAATATAAAAGCAAACAAAATGGATATACGGTAAACGTAATCGTTTCTGATTACATTGTGACATGAGCACTGATAACATGACATTCGTTTTTCTACTCATAATTTAATAGGCTTCACAAAAGATTGATTTTCTGGCTGGCTATCTTATTACTGTTAGAAATACAGGTTTGTGCTACGATAGCCCTGTTTTTCTAAAAGTGACAATAAAAAACATAAAAGTAAGCAGATATGGAGATATGTGTTATTCCATCCTTTAAAAGCATGTAATATTTTATGTTCTTCATGAGATTATGAAAAAATAATACAACAATCAATACTAACGGTTTTGTTTTGGCTTTTTGTACAAGTTTAAATCAACCTCATAAAGGTTAAATTGATTTTACTTTAGATTAATCACACTAGTTTGATTAATAACAACAACAACATGCAGTTAACTTACACCGACATAGCGTTATTGTTAAATTGTTTGCTATTGAAGTATTAATTTAATAAAATAATCGAAAAATAGATTACAAATATACCTATCCTCAATATTTACGAGGAACCCAATGCGTAAGCCCTGAAACATAATCTCATTCACTCTGGTTTTAACACCGCTTTCACTTACAAAGTCACTAAAAAATCCCTTACATGAATTCGAAGGAAATATGGCCACCAGAAGTAAAGTATAAACTATAGTTAACGTTTACCTCAATTTTGCAAACTATTCAAATAGCTTTTTGGTTTTTTCTCAAGTCTTTTGGTATATTGCTAGTTGCATTTCTGAAAAAAGAAGAAACCTTGGTATGTTTCATTTTAGAGCCAATGCAAGAGACGTTCATAGAAAAATATTGCAGTTTGAAGCTTACAAGGGAAACATTGTACAGAGTGACTGTGGCGGTTGGAAAAGTTTACCAAAAAGCAGTGTATATTCATGTATTCAATGTAACATTTTCTCGGTTGTTTTTCGGAACAAAGCATATGGTACGTTTATTTTAACCCGAGAGAGACTTTTACCAGCAGCAAAAGAACTATAGGGGTTAAATGAATATGATGGAGAAAGTATATTATGGTAGATTGCAGTCGCACCAAAGTGGCAAAAAATGGTTAAATCACTAGGAAAGAGTAAAAAAGTGGCTTTGGCCATTACTGTTGCCACCATCGTCATTTTAAGTACGTTTAGCTTTTTACAATATAGTATATATCTTGTTCCACTAAAGATTCCATCATCGGCAATAATGTCGTCGTAGGTATATATTTGTAAGTTCATTTTCTTGTTAGCACTCCTTGAACAGGCATGCATTGTTCAAATCATGATAAACAAAGAAAACATTTTTTTCTTGCGGTTTTGCTTTGATACTAAAGGTATCACAGATGTTGTCGACATTGTAAATCTAAATCAATCTCGCGACAGGTCTGAAGACATTTAAGTTTATTTGTTCTGTTTTTTGATTATATGTGTAGCTAAATAAATGGTTAAATCTTATTTATGACAGCTACATAGCCATATGGGAGTTAGAATCTGACATCTCAGAACATTGGTATTACAAACAGTCAAGCAAATGCAATTCTTTCATTTACTTAATGTCTCTTGTCGTTTTAAATTCATTGTCCTTTCTGATTTCCTCTAATTTCACCGGCAATCTTATCTGCAGTCACCCGGAATGTTCTATTTTGATAGTTGAGGTATGACTAGTATACAGTACGAACTTGATAAGCTTAAATTTACAAAGAAAAAAGTATTCTTTTGAACAAAGAAATCTCTACGTTAGATTTAAACTGGAAGATTTTCGATTTGGATATTACATGCAAAGCATGAACGTGTAAGACCCCTATGATGATGAGAATTTGCCATGCAAGCATTTTACATTTTCGTTTTCCGGAATTCATGAGTAAGAAATTATAGAGGAAAAGAAAGAAAGCAAAGGTAAGCGTGTTCACTAATGGCATCTTTTTCATTTGTAAAGCATTATACATGTACATTTGTAGCTACTCAATATGTCCTCTACAGTTCCTATCTCCTTTCTCGATCTCCATTTCTCAGGATTCCCAATTCCCTTAAAAGACTTTTTATGAGCAAACGATTTTCTAAGCAAGGAAAGGAAAACTTTTAGAAAAGAAATCAGGCATGTAAGAAAGAAAGTGATTGCAATTTAGATTCTTTGTATGTTGAAACACAAGCTTAACAAAAAAAATCCAAAAATAAAAGAAAGTTTTACAGATTTCTTCATTCTTTCTATACTAAAACATTCATGTCATTATTAAATAGAATTGTCTACATACGTATAGGTAAAATGTCCTTCTTCCACTTCACTTCGCCCGCCTCACTCGCAGTACTAAAATTTTTATGTGAATAACAAAAAAGAAAGACAAAAATTTACTCAGTCAAGATCGCACACTTTTTCTAGTATGCACATAAGGCCCTCGAAATCTAAAGCTTCCAAAAGTAAGAAATATACATATGCAATACAGTAATAACAATAATTTTTGCGTATATTCTGCAATGGATGTTTATTGGTGCCGTCGCCATTTCTCGCTTCTACCGTTTCTTATCCATATCAATTTTACTTTCATTTGCAAAGATACTTGAAAACGTAGAGAAGATGGAGGAAACGGGAGAGATAAAATATCTCTGGTAAAGGACAATAACACTGAGAATAAGAGAGGGTAAAGCAAGACGTGCTTGTCGTTATTTCTCTCAAGATAAATATTATATTCCCTTTATACAAGTTTCTAGTTCTTCTACAGCCAATTCTAATTCTTAACTTTATTCGGCTTACTAGTTTTCTCAATTTCTGGGATTTGTACTTTTGTGCAATAAAGATAGTGAATTGGTAGCCTGATTTGGCATTTTATCACTCTGAAAGAAGGGCACTACATAATATATGAATATATATTAATATAGCATGTACATAATACACTTTCCACCTACTATTCAAACTTTTTAAAAAATCAACACGAAAATTACAAGACGGTAAAGAAAGAAAATGATGTCCAGTTTATAGGAATTTGACTTTCTCTAATCGTACAAAAAGCCGATGTGTATTGTCTTCAAATTGACTCACTAGAGATTATGTTCAAATGTTATAGCCAAATTTATTTACCTGTATAATACATTATTAGTTTTATTTCCTTATAAGAGGATAACTGCCTTTAACAGCAGCGTAATAGCTTACTTTTATTGCAAATGAGAAAAGGTTTGTGCATTTAATAGTAATTTGTCTATTTTTGATTTTGCTGTTTACTTCCCTTATCTGTACTTTAGTTTTATATTAATTTAAAATCGCTTGATAACCTATTAACGACAATTTTTATTTTATTTTAAAATATACATGGAATCCTATAATCACCTCACTTTCAAGGACAAATAGCATGGTCCCAACTGTCAATTATAATCGTTAGCAAACCTTATTCCAATACAATTTAACCTTTTAATAACTTTAAAAAGCACTTCATTTGAAAGAATTTGTGTTGCATATTGAACGATTGATATTTGCGTCTAATATTTGTAATAATATATTTTTTGCATATGAAAAGAAAATTCTGACCAAACTGGGTCGGACCAAAATACGTTATATTTTTAAACCAGAATTCTATTTGAAGCATGACCAACTGAAACAGATTCTTTTGTTGAGAATAAGACAAATTATGACAGAAATGTGAAATGGGCTGTACATTTACTTTATTTGTTTACTTTTTTATACTGTGTTTATATTGTACGAAACAAAGTCTAAAGGAAATTGCAGTGATTTACTAAACTTATACTTAGGTTACGTTATTCCCCAATGGCACGCTTTGCTCTTTGTCATTCCTTGAGATAATACAAATGACATTGACTTATGACTTGAATAAGTCTAATAAACTGCATTAATATAATACACTAACCCTGGTAAAATGTGAAATAAGTCAACAGTAACATTATTAGTACGTCCCATATTTATATTACACAGAATACAAAAAATGATGCCGTCAGTGCCACATGTAACTTTAACTTTGCAACATTATATTCGCCTAAAACTCTTTGACGATGCGTAGTGCAAAAATGGTGATACTTGGTTTTGTTAGCTTATGCTCTTTAAGCTATAAGTTCTTTTCACGATTTTGTTCATGTGTTGAGTAAATAAGTTCTATCTATCAGTAGTAATGATAATAACAAATGATTATGGCAAACATTAATTCAAAATGGCGTGACATGGTTTCTTTTGCAGAGAAGTATAAATGCGACTAAAAAAGAGTGGACCATTAAGTATAATACTTTTGGGTTATACCATTTCACACCTTTGACCTGTTTTTAAAGGAAAAAGTATAGGTACATAGGTGACTTTTCGTCTTTTTGCGAGGAAAACTTTATTTGTTATACTCGTTCTTATTAATAAATATTATTAAAAATATTAGCACAGATAATAAATACCTACATTATATCTACGTCAATGTTAAAGAATATCCAAAATGAAATAATACAGAGAATTTTCTGTTTTGTATTTTGTACACCTGACTGAAAATGAACAAACATACCATGTGCCTTACAGTACGTTGATAAAAGGGAAATAAGCCATAATAATAATAATAGAAACCGCCACGTCACCGTAACTGAAAACCACCAGCATTGACAATAATACTAACAAAAGATAGTATTACATATAATATTGACTTTCCCTTTCTTGTACAATCTTCAATGATAAAACAGTTTTTTGGTGAAGCAAAAGATGATTAGTTTGCTTTGTCTCAAAGCAACTTCACCACACTTTCCCTTGTCTTGTGTTACTGTCTTGTCACTTTGACTGTACTGGTGGTAAACGAAGCGTTTCTTTATGGATATATATGCATTACCTTAAAATGCTTCCAAGAAAAAGCAGGGAGTGTTTGGGCCGGGAATAAAGTTTTAGGAGAAAAGTGCCGTATCACATGTATTGCTGTACATTTTAATCAACATTTTGGATATCAAATAGGCCGATACGACTGCTGTTACTTTCCTGTTGTTTCACTATATGCTATGTCGGCGAGGGTGGCATGACGGGCGATATGATGGAGCATCACGTTGAGTAAAAGCACAAGGGAAGGGAAGGAAGAAATGAATGAAAGGAAAACAAAGTGTCATTTACTTTTTGACATCATCAATAAGTACAAGTTTCCCTTGCGTATTCTTTTCAACAACTCTATCATCGTCAGCAAATTCTCTTGATGGTAGCCAACTTAGGTACAACTCATTTTTTGAAAACTATCCCAACTTATCACAAGTAAGCATATCATAACTTTTATTTGAAAACAAGGGGAATAAGGGAAATGTCTCAATGAATGAACGGAATAAATATCAGAAAACTCTAGTAAGCAGTCGTAAATAATTATTGTTGTTGTGAGTGAAAGAACAACGGCAGTAGTAATCGGAAAATAAATACAAGACATATATTTGCTGCAGTAATCATTAACGTCGTTTCGTCAGCAGCAGCTGCTAATACTTTCTATAAAATACTGATTTTATAACAGCGATAATATGATATTCCACTACTTTTAGCGAAGCCGGCTATATTTGACGTCAGTTACTCATTAGAGTGATAGATTGCACAGTCCAAAGATCTACTTTTTATCTTGTTTGTTTTAATAGCACAGGAAATTGGAAAGGAGGACTGCGAAAGTCTGCTTTAGACAAAGATTGATCTGAAGACAACGCAAACAACGGGTTTTCCTGTACTATCTTTCTATTATAACTTCAATGTTTGAAGGAATGAATATAAAAACTGATTTAGGAAGACTATGGGCTTTATGATTACGAATTTCTTCGTTGGTATTTTTCCATTACCCGTTATTGAGCTCAAGCCTAATATTTGTACTGATGCGAAACTCAAAAAAAGGTGACATTCCATTGTAATGAGTTTGGAGGAGCAAACTGCTTTTATTATAGTTTAGAAATTGGAAGTAATTTTACATTGATTTACCCTTCACATTAAAAATATTATTTGATGTATTATAAATAATATGTTTTTGATTATGTATATATTTTTTGTGTTGAAAGCTTGATGATCATGTCATCTCACATCATCTTTTATCGAAATTATACAATGTTAAATTCTATTATCATAGCGTTTTCCCCCCATAAATTTAGAATAATTATGACAAAAACGCAAATCCCAAACCAATACTTTAAATTTCAACCCACATGCATGCTTGATAAAGCACATAGAATTTAAATTGCTAATAAAAAACTGTCTGAGACAACCAAGATCAACTTTGTACGTTACAACAAGCCAAACCAGAAACTTTAAGGAAAGCGAGAGGAAGAAAGCAACAAAGCAAGATTCTGCTTGAGTAGGTATTTTTATTTACCTCGTCTTGCATAACGTCAATTGTTATCGAATAGCTGTAGAATGTGGATTGTCTCTCTTTGACTAGCTTCAACAGAACCTGCTTCTGTTAAAGTTATCCCTAGCCCCTTAAGCCATTAGTAGTTCTGATTATCAGATTCAAAAACTTCATTCCAATTTTATCATTTCATGATCCTCCTTCTTCTGTCCAAAAAAGTTATTTATATTAACCCAACCTAAAAGTTCTTGCATGTAATAATAGTGAAGATAAAAAGTAGCCGAATCATTATTCGTTTTCTATTAACATAAGACAAATTCTTTTGTGTAATAATACTCATCAAACAAAGCTTCTGTGGTAGATTCTTCCCATTAACATTTTTCAATTCGTTATAATCTTTCTCTCTCAAAAGAAAAAGAAATTTGGTAACAAAAACTTCAAACTTTTTCATACAAAATATGATTGAAAATCTAAAACAACTTTTACTTAGAGTTAGTTCATTAACATTTTTCAATTCGTTATAATCTTTCTCTCTCAAAAGAAAAAGAAATCTGGTAACAAAAACTTCAAACTTTTTCATACAAAATATGATTGAAAATCTAAAACAACTTTTACTTAGAGTTAGTCATTTATTTGAAGCTTTAAAGTATTAGATGTGACGATGAAAATCGATCTGACAGAGCTATGGCCTGTGCTTAAACTGATCCAGCAAGGCATTAAAATCCTCAGTAATCATCAAAGCTAATAAAATCAAGACAAGTTTTTGGAAGTTTCAAAATGATTTTCTTACATGGACAAAAATTCGTTCAATTTTACTTTTGTCAGATAGTCAAAGCAAGCCGTATTTTGACACCTTCTGTTACCTCGCATTCTACCACTCTTTGTACAGTAAAACGTCCTATTACTTTTCGTGACATGGAGAAAAGATTATTATAAATTATACGTATTATCCAGTTTTTATAAAGTTGCTTGCTTACAACTGTAAGATTAACATAAGTATTAAACACATAGAACGTTTATATATTGAAAAGAAAGTTCAAGATCAAGGTTTCATGGAAGAGTCTAAGCTGATATTTGAAGAAAGACAATTTTAAAGCGCGCTAACTCAACTGATCTGTAAATACATGTAGGCATTTTTAAACTATTGAGGCTTGTATTGTTACAGGCAGTTCTTGAAATTATTTGCCTATAAGTTTAAGTTGATAGTTGAGTATATGTTTCAGGTTGTTTATGCAAGTGCTCATCGTTTTCCGCAGCTGTCACCTGTTTCAGTAGGCTTCCGATGAGTATAAAACATTTAGAAAGTCGAACCAAGCCCTGTCAAAAAGCTTTCATTTTTCAA
Organism: Lepidocyrtus fimetarius; assembly: GCA_036507315.1. Lineage (NCBI taxonomy): Eukaryota > Metazoa > Arthropoda > Collembola > Entomobryomorpha > Entomobryidae > Lepidocyrtus > Lepidocyrtus fimetarius. The sequence continues at coordinate 3,064 of JAANSO010001907.1, read as the reverse complement.
TTTTTACATATATTCCACATGTTACACTACATGGTTTAAATGTTTTTTCAAACTAATCCAAATCCCTCCATCATAAAAACTCAATTCTAGCAAACAATATTCATTCGATTTTAATAATATACGAATATGTTGTATTTTCAGGTTTAACATAGTCACAGCTTAAGTGCAAAGCAAATGACTGGTTAAAAGTAAAACATTTTGGAAGAAGTTGTCCTGCCCAGAATTATACAAGTTCAAGTCTACGGAGAGGTATCAGCAGCAAAATGTTTTCTTTATTATAAATTTCTTGTACAAGACACAAATAAATGAACTCTGGGAGAAAAATCTTCTTGATATAAAATCAAGCAAGGAGGACAAAGTCAATAACATATGGCACCCTGTAGCTAAACTCATCCCGCCACAATTTTTGTTGTTGGGTTTCATTAGATTCAACAGAGTTTTCATAAAATTGCCACCCCAGCATCACGTACAACAGTAGTATTCCAAGCAAAGTGGAAAATTCCTTTTCTTTGTTCCTGTCAAATGTTTTTGTAATTGGATTGATAAAATACATACCCATATAACCGGAGGTACGTTATCAGTTACTCTGTCGATTGATATTCAGCAACAAAACCCATTATTTTTTAATAGAAGGGAAATGTGTATAGAATACAAGAAAGGTGTAGTCCTTCAAAGTTTCCTTAATTGANCAAAACCCATTATTTTTTAATAGAAGGGAAATGTGTATAGAATACAAGAAAGGTGTAGTCCTTCAAAGTTTCCTTAATTGACGTTTGAGCTATATGACAGGGATGGGTCAGAACCCAGCCAAATTATGAAATATATTGACAATGTACAATCCTAATAACCTGATGAGATTATGAGGGAACCGTAAGGAGTTTTATGTTACTACCATCTGACACTATGACAGAAATATGATTACTTATTCAACAGGGAAAGATAGTTTGGACCAGAACCGAACTTTGGTAAAATAAACTTTTACAGATTATACCTGTTTGGGTATATAGGCTTACTTGTGAGTGTAACGTGTGAGATAGAAGAGAAGCATTTTTCACCATGCTTACAAATCAAAAAGGGAAACAATGAAAGACACTTTCTTTTTAATAGTTTATGCTCGTTTGCAAATAAAAAAACACCCAACTATAAAAGTATTATAATACTGTATTGAATATATCACGCATCTAGCCGTGATTTCAATGCAAAAACTGGTTCCTGAGACTAAAAATTCTTGCATAAGCCTTTTGTCTGATGTTGATAGGTTTTGCCTTTTGAATCGCTCCTTTTGGCAGACATTCTAGAGGTCTATGACTCCATCCATTTTTCACTTCTCTGGTGATAAAGCAATAATAACAGTATTACCTAAATATCAAGCAGTAATAGTGGCCAATTATTGTTCACGTTCCTTGATAAATGTGAAACCTTTATTTTCAGATCATCCTCTTGTAAAAGGTAAACTATGAGTTATATGCAAGAAAATTGAGCTGCATGCATGAATTTTCCGTACAAATCCCAACTTGGTAGTTGAGCATACAACCTTGCAAAAAATGGCTCAATACGTGTCACAGTTTAATACCTCTAACGCTCAAGTTCTTACTGTAATGGAAAAGTTTACAACAAAACAATAAAATTTCTGTGATTTTTTAAAAAAGAATCTATATAAAGCATTCCTTGGAATTAATAATAACAATAGTACAAGAAAATAGTTTTTAAAATGTTACAAAAAGAATAAATAACACTTTCAATTTTTAGAGGATTTAAAAATTGTCGTTTCATATTATTACTCTACAAAGCCTTTGTGTTCCAGTTTTATCACGTTTTCTTATGAATTTTTCAACTAAATCTGCAAAAAATCTACTCCCCATATATAAAACCAGCATTTTGTTGATAAAATAACAAAAGTTACTCAAACATTTATTTAGGTACGTAAGTATGCTTCTCACATCAGCAAAATGTAATTTACATTAGATCAATGAGAAAGGTCGATACGGCAAGTTTGCGTGTTTGCATGTTTTCATGTAGTTTATATCTCCTTCTAAAATTTTGCTGAATCATTGTATATAAAGTTATTCGTTTAGAAAACTTCATGGAAATAGCATTGGTAGTTTGTAGTTTTAGCAGTTAAAGAGAAAATTTTCTGTAATGAAAGTTCCATTGATAACAATGGAGTTTTCATTACGAAATTTTCATGCTGGGAATAAATAATGCTGAGAAATTAACAAGTATCAACAATCGTGATACCGAAAATATGTACCGCATGGTTTCTGAGCAGTAATTAATTCTTGTTTTGTCTGCCGTTTTTCCAGGATGTGTTTCAGTAAGCACAAAAGAAAAAATGTTTCTTTTAGGAAACTGAAACAAGATTATTTGCAGTGTCACGCACGATGAATTACGCCAACTCTAAACATATTATTCGGAGCCAATTCACTATTAAATAGGTACCTCGTCAGCAATATTGTTCCAAAGGGACGAAGTAACAATTTTGCTGTGAAGACACGATGATTACTTAGCTTTAGTATTGCCACATTGATATTGACTATGACTACATATAAGTCAACATTCAGAATGAAAATAAAGAAAGGATCGTCATCATACATTGATATTGACAACAATTACAGTAATTAATGTAACTTGTATTGGTATAAAAAAAACAATCCACCATATACTTTTGACTAATTTGATTACAACTTTTGGAAATTTTTAGTGTGATACATCAATTTCTGAATTTTGCTGGCATTGAGTATGGTACAGGCTACAAGCCAATAACCTATTCGAACTTATATTTTTCCAGGATATTGCAAATAAAAGATTTACTTTTAAAACTGAAAAATGTTTATAATTCATAAAAAATAAGAAAATATATGTAGGCATATGTAGCTCTCAGATTGTTGATACCTTTACATATATAGTGTTAAAGTCATTCCACTAATGTAAGTTAAATTTTTATTTAAAAAATAGGAAAACATAAGATTAGTGTTGTAAAATAATTTTTAAAAACTCACAACTGAACTGAAAAAATAGAAAACAGTAGGTATGTTTGTTTCCGGTCACTCTTTCATTCATTTGC
>JAANSO010001906.1:0-15134 GCA_036507315.1 Lepidocyrtus fimetarius | reverse complement strand
TAGCAAGCAAGGGAAATTGTCTAGGAAATTATATAAACTTAATAGTCATAAATACCATTCAATGTAAACTGTTGTATTGTAAAACTTTGTTAAACCCTATTTAATTTGAATTGTCAAATAAATCACCAAAAATTTTTCCTATTAAATCTTTTGATAAAATCTAAACAGCAGTTGAAGATCTAAATGTTTTGAATTTAGGAAATGTGTCGTTTACATTTTCGAGAAGATACTTTGGAAACACCAAAATGGACAGTTTAATTAGCAAAACCAAGTAGAAAATGAATTATCCTTTAAATTAATGATTCACCAACGCTTACATTTGCGACGGTGGTTTGAAAAGTAGTATAAAAAGTAGTTTTGAGAAAAAATTCAATTCTAAATGTAGATGAAGGAGTTCGTGAATTTTTTATCACAATAATAAATCACAAGACTTTAAATCTAAATCAGCTAAAAATTTGTTTAAAAAACATCAGCAAAATTGATTCAAGATTTCATCGTGTGTAAATTTAAAATAAGGCATTTAAATATTATGACAAATGGTTCAATTATTCCCCTACAAAACAAGAGAAGCTCAAAAGCAGATTATAATATTTATCAAAGTTTTCTGAGGGCAATTTACGATTATTTTCCATTGTATACTGTATCGGCAAAGAAGTGCTCGTGATATATTCAATGCTTTCCAATTACGCAGTTATTTGAGCCTTTTTAATAAGAATACTTTAAAATTCGATATTTGCAGTACATTTGCAGTAATTAGCAGTAAACGTTTTCATGATTGTGAAAGATTGGTTTAAAAAGTGTTTAAAAAGTAAACCATTTCCGGCTTTTTAATTATCAACGTAACTATAAGCAAAGGTTTATTACCCAACAAACGCGGAAATTGTGGCAAGAGCTATTACATTTGAAATTGAAGGAGCCAGTGCAACAAAGAAACACTTGTCTTCAAGTTAAATTACTAAACATTTTTAAACTGCATTGTTTAAGAATTAGGCAATTAAAATCGTCTTGGAAATTTTTTATCCTTTTTAGATTAATTCTAGCAAACTGAAAAAGTTTTGATATTTTTCAGAGAAATGAAATCAAGGAATCCTAAAAAATAACTTTCACAATTTCTCAATAAACCTTTTAACGATTTTCCTTTCTACATTTTTACACGCTTCAACCTCATTCGGTAATAAAATCCTAATAAAATTTAACCCACATTAATTTAAACGGCAATAAAATAAAAAGTAACCGTTTTGCAGTACATTTGAAAAACGATTTTAATGAATTTAACTAAATACTTTTTACATACTTTTCATCTGCGGCTAATTTTGAATGCTCTGATGCTTTGTGAAATGTTTTCTGGATTACGAAACGTTGACAAGAAAGTGTTTCATATGAAATGAATACTTACTGATTGCTTAAACTAGACTATGCTTAACCTACTCTTAAATAAAAGCTTAACTAATAATAAAAAACTAAAATAAACAAAAGTCTTCTTATCTTTCGATGAAAACGATTTATTGGAAGGGGATGACTTGAGAGAACTTCCATTAGCATGATTATTTAAAATGAAGAGAAAGTTTATCTTATCCAGCCAATTCAGTTCCATTCTGAAATATTTTTAAAAACATGCCAACTTTGTTGCTTGAAATTTTGCTTGGATTCTTAACAATTTAATAAACAAAACACTGTTTTACCTGTGACTGAATTCTACATGTTACTAAAGCTGTGCATTGAATCCTTCCAGTAAATGTTAATGGTCAGTTAATTACTTCCGGTTAAGCCAAATCATCCTAAAATAATACAAAGATATTAAAATCATTAAAATTAGACATTTTTGAATTTTAATTATATGATCACATTGTAATAATCGTAATTACTTACTCTCTGACTAGTTTCAAGGTCTAAATTATCATCATAATTCCTGTTTTGGAAAGGATTTGCTCATCGAAATTAGAATCTCCAGCGTTAGGATTTCCCTGTTAAGGAAATTACGTAAAAAATTAAAACCAAATTCCGCAGAAGGTTTAATTGAAAACCTTCAAGGTCAATAAAAAAAGGTTTAAAAGCTTGAGCTTGCCCTGCTACATAGTCTTATTTTAAAAAATAATAATGAAGTTGTAGGGAAATAAGTAAAACAAGTGGAAAAGCGCTTTTGTAAAATTGTATATCTTTGCAAACTGACAGCCACTGTTTAAGTTGTGTTTAGAAATGTTTGGGAGAAGAAACTATATGAAAGGGGCAAAGTTCATTCTCATTCTTGAAGAAAAGCTTTAATTGTTTTGCAGCAAAGCAAATGAACAGAAATGCACAGCTTCACGAAATCATTCCTGCTCTTACAAAGCTCTCAATTCTCAACCGATGCTCTTTAAGAAAGAAGGGAGGGAGTGGAGTGGCTAAAGAAAGAAATTTGGATTATGATAAACGCCATCAAAAAATACATTGCATTTTCCTACTTATAACTGAAAGATCTGGAGTGATGGAAATGACGTAATTTTGCTCTAGATTTCATTTAAGCAAGAATATTTTAAAATAATCCGTTCTGCTACAAAAAGTCCTACAATGCTTTTATTTTTCGTCTCGAAAATTCACGCTTTAACACAACCAGTATAGGATATCTTGTGACATAATCCTAATTTAATTGCCCGTTTCCTCTCTTCAAAACAAACTCTCAAAAATGAGAGCCTGCACGCCTCATGGAAAAAAATGCTTTCAGAACGGTGGCGTGATTGAGGAAGATGACGCAATGCCTTTCAGCAAAAATTTAATGATGCCCTGCCTAATATTAACGGTTTATGCGGAAGAATCGGTATATTTTCCATTTTATGCAAAAAAGTAAAATTGAAAAGAAATTCAAATTTTTACATACCTTTTTTGGAACCTTCAATCTACATCATTATTCCTTGATTCTTGTCCTGATGATTCCCTTTGCCCATCCATTTGAAGTAATATCCACCAAGTGCTGCAAAAGGATAAATAATTTTATTTAAAGTTTTTATACGGCGTTTACATTTTCAGCAAGCTATCCTGACAGCCAGCTTTGTCCTTATCAATGCGTTTAACATAAAATGAATTTTAATCTGTGTGGTTTGGTTGCTGTAAGTTTGCAAGCTAAGAAAAAGAATCTGGTCAGGAAAAGGAGCCAGGCAATGCGCAATACTAACGGGTTCAATTTGGATGACTCAACTCTGGAAAATTCCCTGGCACGCCATCAGCATGCCTTTCCATCTTGAACACGAATTCATTTAGTTTTATTCTAGTTTTTTTAATGTATGACTTAATAACTACGCTTATTATCTCACTTAACCCCTGCCTTTCATTCAACCAACAAGAAGATGAAATCATGCAAAAATCATGCAAAGTTGGATGAATAATAAAAAAATCAACTTACCGTTTGCTAACCCGGGCGCAACTAACGTTAACGATCTAATCTTCCTTCAGGATGGCAGCAAAATAACTGTTTCATTGGACTCCAAGCTCATTTTAGGACCACTTTCCATCTGCCAAATATGAAAAAACATGGGAATAATGAGACTAGATTTCACATAGGCAGCTTAACCTTTTTTCCCCTTTGAATACGAATATTAACTGAATATTGAAAACTCTTGGGTTGATTTACGCGGGTTTAAATCAATTAAAAGTTGAAGACTTGTCAAATACGATAACTTTCTTATAAGCACTTCCAAAACTAATTAAATCCGAAAAGTTGAATAAATTGAAACTTACCTTTTGATTCCATTTCGTTTATTTCGTCTTCCCCCATGAATTTGCGCACATCCTTCCAGACTCACTTTTTTTATTCAATTGCGGCACTCAACACTGCAATGAAAATCATTTCAATTTCATTGATTAATCAATTTCACAAGTAAAAGCACATTAAAAATTAAAATCTTTGAACAAAATCAATTTTAAGCCACGGAATCAAAAACTGATGTAACGTTCACTCCAAACTTTACTTTTAAAGATGAATAAAAATGTTCAAACTCAAATCTCACCTTCTGTTTAAACTGTTCCTGATTCAAAGACCTTTTCAGTAAATTAAAATGTACAGTAGCCACTTATTACAACAGCGAAAAAAAACTCAGGAGTTTTGAAACAAAAGTAAATCAACTACGTTATTTACTGAGACCTTTTTAAGAGATCCTTTCGAGTCTTCAACAAAATATGAAATGAACTCGCGGAAGAGTTCTACAAAAAACTTTGTCATGCCACAATTTCTCTGATGAAGCTCCGCCTTCTCCCTCTGTCTTTCTATGTAAAACAAAGCAGAAAGCTGCAGACATCACTTCGAGTAAAAACTGAAAATGCCATGGAACTGATCTATTCTTTTCTGTTCAATCGTAGCTAAAACCGTCAAGCTTTCCCACTCATTAGTAAATCTACAAATTGTATACCTTTTTACGTTAATTTCCTTAACAATTCGTTCTATGAAGTTGTATAATTTTTTGTCTGGGTTTGAGACATGGAAATATTTTTTCTCAAACCCAGTGTCCTCCATCCATGGCTACATTCATTCGTAAAGAACTAAATCTTATTTAATTTTATTTCCAAGGTTTATGCCGATTGAAAACTGCTATAAATGAAGATGCAAATTTTAATGCTGTTAAAATTTAAAATCTACATTTTATTGCTAATCAGATTTCAAAATAATTGATAAGGTCTTTAAAATATCAACAGCTTCTGATCAAATATTTCTTTTCATTTCTTCATCGAATGTCTATTCCAAAGCGTTCCATGAGTTTCAGAACTTTCTTAACCAAAACAACCAAACCTTTGATGTCAAGAATTGCAGCAGCCTAAGCAATGAAAAACCCAAAATTAAAACTTGCAAGCAAAGAAAAACTATATCGGCGACAAAATAAAAAAACTTACAAGCATTAATCTAACGAATGTTTGGTTATCCACCGCCATGAAATCAACGTCCCAATCGCTGATGTCATGGTGAGGATTGCCTCCGTTATCCACAGGCGCTCCTGGAATATCATCCTTAAATATAAAAGGATTTAATCAGTAAATTAACCTGATTTTAATAAAACGAAATTAAAAACTCTTTACCTTGTGGTGCACAATCCAATCAATCACTTTACGAAGAATATTCGAGCGAATATCGTGAAGCCAGATTGTACCGTCCTCTTCGAACTTTCCTGAATCCAGCATTTTACGGATTGTAGCTGAAACGCGCGCAACTTCCTCAGTCACTTCGAACACTTCTCCATCAGCAGATTTAAGCTTTACCACTGCCATTTTCAAGGGTTTTAAAGAAAATAAATCCAAACCTGATTTTGTAGAGCGCTGAGCAATAACTAAATTTAATGGCCTTGGTTTAAAAAAGAACAAAAGCTAATTAAGTAATAAATTTTACCTTGAAAGTATTTCTCGAAGCTCTTCCTAGAAAGCCAATTTCATTTTTTATATTTGTGAATACCGAACAAAAGCCAATTATGTTAAAAAAATCTACATTTTCTTTCATGGCAATCCAAGCAATTTGTGATAAGCGTTTGGGGCAACATGAACGGGATTTTTATTTTGCTTTTAGTTATTGACTATTTATGAATAGCATTCCATGGAATGAAACCAAATTGAAATCATTCAGTATTAAAAATAATAGATTGTGAAGAAATATTTTTTAATCATTTAATCCCGTGTTATTAGTAAACAGAGTTATAATTACAAAATTTTCATTCTTACTTTTGATTCAGCTAAAATTATGGGAAAATCTCTAGCAGAGTTTTAAAGAACTGTAAAAACTTTCGTGCTGCATTGTCAGCCGAGTACAGAGTTGAGAGGTCATTGCTCATATCAAGATATTCACTTTTTTCTACTTCACCAGCCTCGTTTGAAACAATCACTTTGTAAAGTCCTGCATCCTCTCCTCTAAAATTTGGAACTTCCAGTTTGTGGCTATATTCCATCAGCGTTCCGTTATGCAATGGATCATCTTCAGAAAGCGTGAATATCTTTAGGATATCTTCACCTCTCATCCAAATAACTTGTAAAGGAAGATCCCCGCTAAATTCACATTGTAAATTTAAACTTTCTCCTAGTTTTGGGTTTTTATCCGCACTCAATTTTGTAATATTTGGAAAGGCAAGGCAATTAAATTCTTCCGGTTTAATATCCTGCCATTCAATGAAGGTTCTATCTAGTACTGGAATTGGATCTTCTTTTGTCCCAAAGTATTCGCATGTTAGAGAAATGTAAAGTTCATTTTCGCCAAAATCAATATTTCGTTGTTTTAAATAATTCCGTAGATACCAAACTTGACAGTCACACGGCCACTGATTATTGTTCAGAAGAAGTTCTGAGAGTTTTTTCAAAGGGCGGACATCTTTCCAATCCATAAACTCCAAGTAGTTAAATCGCAAATCCAATTCTTTCAAATTTCCCAAACTAGAGAAAAGGCGAGGTTCCAAAGCTTCAATTCGGTTGCCGTAAAGAAAAAGAGTTTCCAGGTTTTTTAAAGAAGAAAACATTTTCGGCGAAATATGAGACAATTTATTATCTCCAACGTTGAGCTCCTTTAGGTTTCCAAGGTTTTGGAAGAGCTCCTCTTCGACGTATTTTAACTGGCAACCTATTAGATTCAACTTAATCAGGTTTGAATTGTAAAATTTCGTTTTATTTTTAAATCCCTTTTCGAGATTGTTTTCAGACAAGTCCAAAATTTCAAGATTTTGCAAATCCGCAAATACTTGCGGATCCACAAAACTTATTTCGTTCCACTTAAAGTCAAGAACTTTTAGATTTTTCAAAGGCCGGAATACTTCCCTGTCGTCCAAGACGGTTAAACGGTTACTTTTAAGGTCAAGGATTTGAAGAGATTGCAAATTTTTAAATAAATTCGGTTTCAAGGAACGGATTCTAAGGCCTCGCAAAGCTAGTTCGGTTAGGTTTTTTAATTCTGGAAACTCCGAGTTTTCAAAATCTTCCAAAGATATAAACCGTTCGTTTATTATTTGTAATTTTTGAAGATTTGGCGCATCCGTGAATACTTGAGGGTCCAATTTCTTCACCCTAGTCGATTCCAATGTTAAGTTTGCCAACTTCCCTCCATTACGAAAAGCTCCAGGTTCAATTTCGTGGAATTGATAGTAGGATAACTCGAGTTCCACAAGGTTAGGAAGTTTGTAAAGTTGTAAATCGTTTGAAGTTAGTTTTTCTAACGCAGGCATGCCATTCTGGTTTCCGATAAGCTCCAATTTTTCCACATAGAAAGCGTTGTACAGATGTGTTGGGAAGTTTCGGTGATTCCAGCACCACCATTTCGTGGTAGAATTCAGCCTTCGGCAGAATGGAACTTCAGAACTGATCAAGTGCAGAATTGCTAAAACGAGCAAAATCAAAGTAAATTTGACCATTTTGCAAGTGGAATGCCAGAACTCAACGAATAGATTTTGAAAAACTGAAAGAACAGAACTATGAAATGATTACAAATGACACAAGGTTTTTATAGAAAAGCTTGACCAGTTTTCTCTTGGAACAGGTCAAAAATGCAAATAAATTAAGCTTGAATATATCTTATTTTTTCTTAAACCGATGTAGGTTTGACTCCTTTTGAGTTGCGTGAACCGAGATTAAATCGACAGGGTCAAATGTCAACAAATTGTGTTCGTCATTGCTCAATTTTATTAAACTCGTTCCTTGCACTTTCAAACAAGTAGCCTTGAAGCTTGCACAAATCGCCTTACGGGGATTTGCAATAAATGAAATAAAGGCGTGAATAAATGTAAAGCATTCATTTGAAATTTTTAATTTTTTAATGTGATCAACAATTGAACCCATGAAACTCTTTGTTTGGGTTATCACAGAGGTTTATTAAAATTATTTTTTATGCACTGAATAAATAAAGCAGAGTTGAAATGTTGAAAAGGAAAATGTGTAAAAGACAAGTTTTTTAAATGAATAATATCTGCGACGAGGTCGCCATCAATTTTTTGACATTTGACTTTATCCCGATTTGCGAATAAGATAACGTCGATGTTTTTAACAAGAAAAAGAGCGGATTCCTTACTGCTTAAAAGGATTCTTACGATTAGCTGGAAATGAACATTTGCGAGTTAAATATAATTGCGTAATTCTTTGTCTTTTCCAAGTAAAAATATCAACAGCTCTTTAAAAACCTCGTGTCATTTAAAATCACTCCTCATTCAAGCTCTGTTCTTTTGTTTTTTATTCTAAAATTACCTTGAATTCTGGCAAAAACTTGCAAAATGGTTAAATATATTCTGATTTCTTTGTTCAATGAATCTCAAAGATATAATTTCTGTCTTGCCATTGCATTTCAATTCAGAGTATATGAAACTTATACAAGATCTGATAAATACGTAAATTCCAAGAATAAGAAAGCTGAAAACTTTGTGCCTGACTCATTCTTTTAATTTTAGCTTTATCAATGTTTACAAAGAGAGCTGGACATTTACCCAATCAAAAATACAGTCAGATCACAAATCTTTTCGGTGATGCATTCTCCTTCACCAGGTTGAATCCTCATCAAGGCCATTTTCATTGAATGTAATAAATCCAAAACTGATATTAAAAATGAGCAATTCTATCTGTTTTTAATTGAATTGGTTATTAAAAATCTCAACAAGTTTGTTTTTGCAGAAGGCAAAATAATCAATAATTAAAGTTTACCTGGGAAATTTTAAAACAGCGTTAAACCAGGTTTAGCTTACTGGGCAAGCTTAGAATTTAGAGGAATTGGGGCAAAGGTTTTAATGTATGATTATGTCAGTTTGAAAGTCATTTTAATTGCAAATTAACATTGTATTTTATTTTTACCCGCAGGTCTTTACCAAATTAAATTACATAAAAAGCTTATCTTCTGATTTACCAATCATTTTTGGAATTACAAAGAAGGAAAAAGGTTCTCTGTAAGCAAAACCTCAACAAGGCTGGACCCCTCATCCTGTCAAGTTTATGAAAAGGTCCGATTTTAAACGAAATTAAAGGAAATGAGCGCATCACTAGTTTAAAATTTGCATCCCCGTTAGAGCTCTTTCTCCACTTTGCCAAAATTCGTTTTGAAATCACAATCGGTTGACTTCCAAAATCTAAAACGACAAATGCAATTCCATTGAAAGTAATGCATAGTCCGAGTATCCCAAGTATGGCCACAGTTGAAAACGTATTCCAAAATCGGATTGTTACGAAAAGGATAATTATGAACAGGATTCCCACACAAAATTGGATAATGGGGAGGACCACGTGTTGAAAACAGAGATTGGCCCATAAAACAAAAATTTGAATTTCTTTCATTCTTTTAAGAGCGATTTTCGTGCCAAGTTTTGCAATTTGCAACTCTTTCATTAATTCAATGCAGTAGTACAAAACCAAAACGCAAAAGAAAGACATCCAAGCGCCCATCAAACCCGTTGGAATCATCAACAGGAAATCGAGATACGTTATGAAAAAATTCCAATTTCCCCAAATGGCGTGATGAGAGCTTTTGAAAAAGGGCGCCATGGCTATTAAAGGAAGCGTGATTGAGGAAACATTTGAGTGACAAAACACAAGCGAAAATATTTTAAAATTGGCTTCCCGTTTTTTAATTGTTCTTAAAAGGTGTTTAAAAAGATTCACAAAGTCCACAGAAGACCTGTTAACCTTTGGGATTACGAGGAGAAGGATTATCCTACAAATTAAAGAGAATCCGTTGAATATCGAAGCTGCTAGTAGGTCTTGGCATGACGCCTTAACGGAAGTTTTCCCTGAAATTTCAAGTATGTAATAGAGGATTTCAACAATGGACGATATTGAAGCGGAAAGAAAGATGAATGTCCAAATTTTCCAGGTTTTGTTAAGGCGTAGTTGAACTATTGCAGAGTTTTTACAGTGAAAATATTGAATTGGGACAAGGTGAAAAAAGTGAACGATGTTTGTGTAGAGTTGAAAATGTTCCAAAGTGGCTTTTGCATACCTCATTGTAGTGTTTTAAAATTGAATTGCTTCACGTGTATCTATAAGACAGTAAGTTTTAATTGGCGTTGAAAAGAACTTTTCAAGCGGTTGGAACTCACCATGGACGCAGCAATTTACTGAATAGGGATTATATTTTGAGAAAGTTAAAAGTTATTTCTGAAAATAATGACATAGTTTGGTCTCTATTTCGCCTTTCTCTTGTTTCCGTATACTCCCCTCAAAACCGCTAAAATTCTATTAAATTATCACCCACAGTATTTGATTATCCATCGTTGGAAATGAATTATCCGATAATTCCTAAAATAATGACGCATGTTGATTATTCATTTCGTTTCAACAAACTGTTTAAAATGCCAAGGCAGTCACATCACAGATATATTAAATAATTGTTTAAATGTATGTTTAAATAAAACAAAAAAACAATTGGTAGTTTTAAAACGTGTAACAAAAATATAAGGAAATAGGTTTATCAGATGTGCTACTCTTGCTTGATTATCAACAACGACTGGCAAGAATGCAATTGAAGCAAAACAGAAATTACTTGCTGTCTCTTGTTTGTTAAAAAACCCGAAACTGGTAGAATAAATAAATAGGCTTTCTTGGATTTGATCAGTTAACTCTTTTAAAACATATTTCAAGAATCTATGCGGATAGCCTTATCAGATTTGGTGATGAAGTGATTGATTATTAACGAGGATTTGCAAGTTTAAAATTGAAGCTTAAAAGAAATTACTCGCTAGGTCTTGTTTGTTTGATTAAAATCCGAAATTGTTAGTTAATTGGCTTACTTGGATTTTATCGAATTATCAGAAGCGTTTTATCCAGGAGCACTTGCGGGCACAGGTTGATGTATCAATGCGGCACCCAGAAAGGGTCCCTTCCAATGATTGGGAGCGCATTCGGTACGATTGAAGCAGCTGTGAAGTCAAATCTTTTTTCAGCTAATTGATTCGAAATTCCAGATTTAAGAATATCTTGACTCTGCGTAGTTTAAAGACTTATTGGAAAGCTTTGAAATGACATTGAATTGGATTTAAACAAAATTTCTTGATGATTTGGTATGAAAAATGGACTAAGCGAATAAATTGCTTTTATGTGGCATAACAAAGGAATGGCTGGTAAACTTCTTTTCGCCGTAAATAAAATCTGCAAAATATTAAAAAGAAATTTTAAACAAAACTGAAAAATAAAAGCGTCTCACCATTCCCATGACTAATATTTCCCCGATTTCTTTCGTCCTTATGGATAAATTGAGCTAAATATTTTAGAAACTGCACGTTGGTCATCCATCAGCAAGCAACAAAGTTGACCTTTACGCGTTTGCCTGTGCCATTTAAAATATACATGGGATTGCCATGGAAGATCCTTGAATAATTTTTTCACAATACTTTAAAATATTCAACAATTTTTATATTACATTAGGTACATGCAAAAATATGATTTTCATTCAATTTTAAAATATGCAGAACTATAAAATGATACTGATAAGGAGAAAAAATTAAGACGGATATGAATTTTATTACAACATTGCAGATTTTCCAGCACGGGCGACTTTTTGTTTAATTTTTCAGTATTTGGCCAACTTCTTATCAAACAGAACCCCGATAACAAATCTCAGATAAATCACTCACTTGAATAAAATTTATTTTGTATTTTATACAAGCATTCCATCAACATCAGAACCAGATACGTTGTGATATTGCTTTCCAGTTTGTATTTTTGTGTAAAATTAAATTTCTGCGCTATTTTATTAACGAATAAAAAATGACGGACGTAAAAATAATCGTTGGAACTCCAGGTAACAATTTCATCTTTTAAAATAATATATTTTCTAGCGTTGTAAATTTATTTTCAATTATTATCAGAATTCCCCTTAGCCACTGGACAACTGGATGCGCAACAGATTCATCGCGAAAGAAGTCACTTGAGATTTCAAATATGATAATTTGCTTATCAACACATCCTGGAGGGTTATCAGTGAGGAATATTTACAATGGAAGTTACCTTGTGCAATGTTTTGTCCGGGCGATGAAGGAACTTGTGGGGAAAGGAGTTTAGTACCAGAAGATTTGCAAGGAATTGGTTGCGATACTTACGGTTTTTAGTCGAAGGATGAAAAACACTTTTCAGGACCCATCTGTGGTGGAATATGATATGAAGAAATTGTACTTTGAGGTCTAACTCTCATGAAATTAATTAATTGCAAAGGAGACATTAAATTTATGGTCTGTGTAAAATAATTTTTTATTACATAAAACATTTTAACATTTACAGGTTTTTATTTATCTATCTTTTTAATTATCATGTTAGCTTATCAAAGGATTAAATGGATTTGAATGCTTGCCTTTCGCCAAAAACATTGCAAAATCATTTCGAATACAAGCTTACGCTAATCTCGAGAATAAATCTGTGATTAAACCTGCAACTAAATCAATGCATACCTTGCAATAATTTTGCAAAATTTAATTTTAATTACATTTAAAAGGTATTTCTATGAAGTTTCTACTTAATCTAAATTGCTATTTATTGCTGTATGTTAAATTCAGAGAAGGCCGCGCGTTTTTAAATAACTCTATTTCTCTATTAAATTTAACTAAACTTAAATCTAATTGAAATTCGTAGTAGTAACAGGAAACTCGTAAACTTCTTTAAAAATACAAAACCAGCTAATGAAAAAATCAATTTTTGTATTACAATGTAGAATGTTTTGAAAATTTAACCATTGGCGCTTACATCTGCGTCAAAATGGTTTTCATAATTTATTGAATGGTCCTATTTAATTAAGAAAAATGATTAAATGCTTTTATATCACTCTTGAAAATGCTTAATTATTAAATAAATATATCAACTCTAATTACCTAATTGTACTTAAAACTACCATTTTAAAATTATGGTTCACCTTTCTCCAGTTAGCATTTCATAAAACAACTTCCAAAACAAATTGCAATAGAAAGTTTGCAAAAAACTAGCAAAATCACAATCTTGATTATTTTTTTGCTTGTCGCTTGAATGCATTTCATACAAGACAAGTTTTAAATCTGTTTGCCTATGGGTGGGTAATTTCTGTAAATATTTTGTAACTTCAACAAGGTTATATTTTAATTGAATACCTAAATCAAGTGAAAAAACTTTACATAGAATTTTCAAAAACAATGTTCGAGCCTTGCAGCGAATTTCTTCAATAAACTATTAAATTCATCGGTATTTTTCTAGATTATTTTTCTTTGACAAACTTCGTTCAAAAATTTATTTTATTCTTACTATTTGCTTTAGAAGGACCTATCATTCCTTTTGACAATCATGACAAAAATGTTTAAATTTATTAAGTTTTACCATTGCAGTACATTTTACAATAAATTTTTGCATTTACTTCACCAGTTTTTAAATATTCAAGAAATTAATGTTTAAATATCAAATTTTCAATACTCATCAAGAATTCTGGAGGAACCGAGGAATTCATTTGTGGAATTTCTACACCAAACACAAAATTGAATCTATTAATTACAAAAAGAAAACTTTCGGTTTATAATGCAAAGATATTTCAGTTGAATATAAATTTTGAAAAGTGCATGTCCGTGAAAAGAGTTCAAAATTAGACTAATTTCAGACATTGACGTACATAGTCATTGCCTGTTCAATCAGTTAGATGGCCGTTCAAACCCAAATACTAACTACGAAAGAAAGCTAAACTGATTTAAAACTTGAATATCTTCTTAAACCTAGCACAAGAACATTTTTTGAAAACGAAACAGGGATTCATTCCTGGATTTAAGCAGATTCTACGTTGAGTTTTTAAAAAAGAAAGTAAGGATTTGCCAAAAAAAAAGTCACAAGAAAAATTAAAAATTTTGAAGTCATTACAATACATCATACAAGATTTTTTTTCATTACTTAGGAGCAAACAATTAAGCAATCTTAATATGTTTACTCTGCCCGGCTGTTATATAGAACAAACATACATAGATACGATAAGTCACAAGCACTCTTTCATTAGATAATTTCATTTTTTTAACTCGAAAGCACAACTCAAGTTTAAAAAGTTAAAAATAGCCCCGCGATATTTTTAATTTAACCAATAATTCCACGGTTGATATCGATTTAGAATTAGATTAAGTATCGGTTAATACCAAAAATGTCTCCTGTCAAACATTCACGTTTTACCTATTGAAAGGCATAAACTTTTAAAGCAACTACTTTACAAATAAATTGCATTTTGCAACCTCAAACAAGTCTCCTGACTATAATAAATGACTAAAAATGGGGAGTGGAAATGCAAGTAAAATTGCAAACAATAACAAATACATTTGGAAGCAATATTAGTTAACTTATTTTTTTAGATAAAATTGCAGTACATTTTACAATTCTATAAAAATGCATGAAGAAGGGGGTTGCGCAAGCTTTATTTTGAATATTTAAATCCCAACACTAGGAATTTTCTTCAATGTTTGAATCAATGATTAGTGCAGTAAAAACTTAAATCATCAAATTTGTAAATTTCTAGGTTCTTTTTTAAATGAAATTATTTTTAACTCAAAAGCATTGCAGTACAATTTGAATGCTTTTTACTTTTTAGATGATTTTATGTAAAATATTTTAACATTCACGTCCATTTTGTATTTATCCTCGAGCGGATTTTTGATCCTATTGCCCAATGAAACCAAAAAAGTATACCCATATAAATAGGCATATGTAACCGTTGGCATTTGCTTGGAGCCTGCAGAATTTCATAGCTATCAAAAGTGAAAGGTTTAAGATTGCCTGCAGTGTCAGAAATTACAGCTTAACTTCCAATATAATTCAAATCGAATTCTGCTATTAAATTCTACGTAATTATCTTGCAAATTTGTTTTCAATTTGTTAGCTTTACCACCGAAGATTAAAATTATAATTGCTAGTATACAAAACTTTTGGGGTCACGTGTGTTAAAAACGCATCAAGTTACCTAAATAAAGCAAGAACCCTTTAGAAATCTCTTTGTCGTTTGATAAATCAAATAATTTACTTAAATCTTCCTCTTTCTCTTTTTGCGATTCAAATTTTGTGCTTTGGCTTTAAAAAACCATAAACAAAACAAACGTTAACATTGCATTAATTTTTGCACATTGTTAAAAACCATGTCTTATCATTTTATTAAATTTTATTTCCGATTGTAAATTTATCACAAATCGCTGCATTGGTAATTAAATCCCTAACTGCAACCAAAATTAATTAAATTGCTAACGCAACAA
>JAANSO010001905.1:0-15143 GCA_036507315.1 Lepidocyrtus fimetarius | reverse complement strand
TCCGTGTCCTTTTCAAGTAATTTGCATAAAATTGTAGTGATTCATCATGCATTGTGTTCAAAGTATTAAAAATTGCCCGATAATAGAATATAATACGACAGTAGATTTGTATTTAAAACTAACTAAAAAGTTCTGCAATCGCTGGTGAATAATAGGCACCTGATGCTATGATATAGCTGAATAAACATTATTATATTGAAACAAGGCACAGCTTTTTTGGTACGAACATAATGCTTTAATGCATTGACAAACTCATATTATTCATAAGATTGTTTAATACGATGAAGACCCCATTCGTTATATAAATTGAATTGATGAAATGAGATGTTGTTGCACAAATAATGGAACTTGAGCATTAGTTTTTAATGAAAACGCATTCCCTGTTTTGAATTGAAAGAATATGTAGATGCTAGATAAGTAAAAGCAGTAGAATATACTTTACTTATCATAGAAGAAGGCGAGTAACCAAGCACTGTATTACAAATACTTAATCCTTTTCCCTTTAGCACGGAAAAATATTAACAATTTTTCATGATATTTCGTAGCTTCAGGTTTAAAAGTTAAGAAACAAACTAGGAAACTCATGTTTCACGTACAGTCTCGTTCAATGTAGAAAAGTACTTTCCCCTTTGAAATCATACGAACAAAAGTTCTTTTGGCATTGCTACTTTTGATTTAAACGGATAATAATGTAAGATAATGCATCTTTCATATAAATTATTACCTTGTTATCTTTTAGAGCTAACATTGAGACTGGACTACCTGTCTCTTTAAATTGAATTATTGGAAACTGGGGGCCAACTTCTCCGTATTTAAAAAGCATTGGGAGCTGGGGGTCAAGTTCCTCCTATTTAAAAAGCATTGGGGGCCAACTTCTCTCTTTAGTGGGGGCTAAGTTCCCCCTATTTAACTAACATTGGGGGCTGGGGGCCAACTTCTTCAACCGTAAAGTTCCCAGATATGCGCGCGGACGGATGCGGGTGGTCAGGTAGGTTTGCGAATCGAGTTTAAATACATAATTTTATACTTTTTGCAATTTGTCAACTTAAGAAACAATTATTTTTACAGTTTACATGAAAAATTTGTTTGTGGATAAGTTTGAAAGAATGATGGATGGAAGACAAAGAACCGATAATACGAATTGGTTGGTTCCATTTGGCATTCAAGAAATTCCATTTCGACAAGTCGTCCTTGTTGGTGCTACCCTCTCCTTTCCAAACAATGGAAAACAACTTCGAAGAAGTGTGGCTTAAGTCGAAGAATAGTTTAAACTGTTCATTTTCAACAAGTTCGGCTCCCATTTGAAATATCTACGGTTGGAGAAGTGCAAAATATCTCGAGACGCCTATGCAGAAGGAATGGATTGGATTACTAACGATTCCTGTCCAATATTGAAAGAGTTATCTCTGGAAATCAATCAAGTCATTGGAGGTTCATCACCACAACCATTGTCAAGTTTCCGAAGCCTATCTCTTGGAGAAAAAGGTGGAAACAATTTGACCAAATTGGAGATTATTTACAGTCGCATTTATGGTAGTGGTTTGGGTAAAGTTTGGTTACCAGAATGGGGAATAAAAGCAGAAGAGATATTAAGTGCAGTGCCAAATCTCAAAGTATGAAAAATACACAATCTGTTCCGTAATTGTTATTTTAATTAATGTTTTAAAATCTTTTTTAGTCTTTGAAGTTCAGCCAGCAAAAATGGTACAATTACAGCAAGCAGATTGAATTTCCGATTGGGAACGCTTTGGGCGTTCCAATGATGGAACGGAAATGGAAATTATTTAAAGTTGGAGGTACTGGATTTTAAAATCTCAAGTGCCGATTCTCTTGAAGGATTGAGCAAATACATTGAATTGACCGGGGTTTCATCTTTCAAAAAGTTCCGACTTGAGGTGCTGTATTTTGGACCCGAGATTGATCATTTTTTTAACGTAAATGGACATCTTCTAACACATTTAGACGTAGAAGCGGTGGAGACAGGTTAATATCGGGGTTCCCAACTGGTTACTCACTTAACTGGCTACAACTTTCCGAATCTTATTCATTTAACTGTTTGCTGCCAAGTGAATTGCCACTTTGATTGTTTACAAGGTTACGTAAGAGGTAACTGGTGCCGAAATCCATCTCTTTACTTTGACTTTAAAGCTCTGCAGGGAATGCCAAAGTTGCAATTTTTCCGTTGCTCTGATTCTTATCACTGAAGAAAAAGAGAGTTTTCAATGGAGTATCAGAATCTTCCAATTGAGCTGAGTGAGCTAAAAAAGTTAACTTTTTATTGTGGGGATGAGTTAACTGCTGAGAGTTTAAGGATGATCTTGGGCTAGATGAAATATGTTAAAAAATTGAAGCTATATTTGAACGAGGAAACTTTTCCGTGGTTTTTGAAATGGCACCGCAGTTGGAACAGTTAATTTTGCTTGGAAAGGGGAACGGAGTAACTGAAGCAGAGAGAGCTATCGGGGAGTGGTGCATGGGTCGGGTGGAAAGGGAAAGGCAGGAAATGGAGTGGCGGAGAAGGAAGGATGTAAGGTCTGGGAAGGGTGGAAAGAAGGCTGAAAAGATAGCTAAACAGAGGGCTCAAAAAGTGAAGTGGATTTCGGAAAGGGAGAAAAGATTAGAAGAAATTGAAAAAGAGGAGAAAAAGGATTGGAGAGCAGGAGGAAGTTGAAGGGGAGTCTTGGACTTTTGTCATTTACCGTAATCCTGGCCGGGAGGAAGGTAAAAAATAAGAAAATTCTTTGGATCTTTATTTTCCCCCACGTAAACCGCGAGGAGGAGAAGGAGGCGTTGATGATTTCACAGTATTTTGCAAATTGCGAGAAGTTTCAAGCAGAAACATAAGGATTTTTAGGACCAACGATGTGACAATGGAGGAACCGGAACAAATCGAATACAAAATTGGAGGTTTGTAACAAAGTTTTGGGTTGAATTCTTTATTCTTTCATTTAGTGTACAAATCTGTATTTTAATCACGAATTAAACAATTTTAGTTAATACAAGTAACTAGTAAGACTATTGCATAATCACTTTATTTTAAAGCATCGTAAAAATATAATCGTTCATAGACATAAACACATTAATTTAAATCAATCATGATAATGAGTCATGATATTAATCACATTCATGTCCTTGAATGAATTTCGTAGCTGATTGCTTATCTCAAGTTTCTATTTGACAAAGCTTCGACTTGAAAGGTTGCAGGAGTACTTTTAAATAACTTCATTTTAAAAAATAATAAAATTATGACTGCAAATGACTATCAAACCGCTAAGGACAGCATTCTCCAAGAATGGAACGGTTTTGGGTTTAAATTCATTACAAAAGAAGGATATCCAAAAATACCTTCACAAATGTATGAAAGTTTTTATTTGGACGAACCAGCAAATAAATTAGCAGGGATGAGTCCCGGAAGAGAGCAAGATCTTGATGAGTTTTTAACAATGGTTTTGGATTTTAATCACTTTAGGTTTTTTTTGGCTTATCCGTTGGACAATCCCGATATGGTTAATTAATATTATTTAATAATTTATCTCTAAAAACTAACGGTTTTTGTGTTCTTCAGGTGGCAGCAGTTTTAATAATTTGGTTTCAAGACAAAGCCAACAAAATCCCACCGAGTTTACCACCCACCTCAGAAATACGATGTCCAATCACAAAACTTATGGACCGATTCTTTGCAGCGTTTTATTCCCGCTACAGCGTTTTTGAAATGTTTGGGGTGGACCTCTACCCCGAGATTTTTATAATCTCTGTGGATAAGCTCTTTCGAGGAAAAGGATTGGCTTTGTATTGTAGATGTACCGCAAGGCAATTGCGAAGTTTGAAGCGCAGGGGCTTCCGCTTGTCACAGCGAGTTTTCGAACCCCTTTTCAAGGAAAATCGGGCAGCGCTTGGGGTTCAAACCTGTGGCGAGAATGGAGTTTGCAGAGTTGAAGAATTCCGATTGAAGTTTGGCGTTTGGAGAGGCGTGTGTTGGTGAGTACGTGGAGGAAACTGTGCTCCTTCTTAAATGACCTTAAACAGTGAGGTTTGAAGGAGACACTTAAATATTTATATTTTGTAGATGGTTCGAATTTCACTATTGCGATGATGATTGTTTAAAACATAAATAAATTTTCTTCGTTCCAATTCTATGTTCTTTTCGTAAAAGTTACTTTTAAAGTTGACATCGTTACTATTTTTCGCCTTTGGTTAGCTTTATGCAAATGTCATCCAGTTTTACATTTTTTTACATTTAAGTCAAGTTTTAAACCAAGTAAAATGACTATTTTACAAATGAAGACTGGCCGAAAAGACTAACTGCGCAATGACCTGGATAAAACAATCATATAATCATTTACATTTTTAGGTACCCACGACTAAAGCCTGGGTTACTTTCAAGCAAAGTTTTTCATAGTTTATCACATGATCGGTGGTTCTTCGTCGGCAAATTCTTATAAAAAAGCGAAAGCATCATTTTAAGTTCTGCGTACTTGAATATTTACTTTATTTAACTTCATTCAAGTCAAAACAGTCTCTGTTTCGAATAATTCTTAAACAATTATTCATCCAAAATTATGTAAATATTTTGTCCTACTTTTCAAAAACATTTTGATAAAAGGAACTGGACAACGCAATAAAATGGAATGCTTTCATTGTCCATGTATTTCATTCTAAGTGAAAGCAAAATTGAATGAATCTCCTGAACAAGTGCGTTCTGTCCAATATTTAAACTTTTCGTATAAAAAGGCGAGTTGGAAAAGGACCCTTCATCATGTGAAAGATTTCTTTCCTCCTCAACTGACGAAAGACGACCGACGACTTTTCTCTCTGGTTTTTACTTCAGCTTTGTCCAAGTTCCAAAACAATTAATTTTGGTGCTACTTCCAAATAGTTTCAATCCCATCACGACCGATTGACGGAGATCCTTTCAAAGCCATGGCAAACCAGCAGACAGAATCCTTTTGTATTTGTCCAGGCTGTTGCGTAAGTTTACTGAACATTTAATATTTAATTATCTGGGTTTTAATGTATATTTACGATACAAAGTCAGCTAATTACAATTAAAACTAATTAATTGTTCTCTGTTGTGTTTTCCAGGTTCCTTTGTATCAAGTTGGAGGCTCAGTCATTCCAGGAATCATGCAAGGTCCAGTTCCTCCAATGATGCCTCCGGGAATTCCACCTACAGTGCTGATGGCTCCACCACCTCCATTAGCCATACCTCCTCCAATGATGGTTCCGCCACCCCCTCCATTTGACATGCCGCCTCCAGTGATGGTGCCTGTGTTTGGACCACCTACTCAGCAGATCCCAATTCTTCATCCGGGATTGCCGCAGGGACACCCTATTTTCGCAGATTCCATTCCAGAGCAAGACCCGCTTGTGTGTACACATAAAACTCCAGAACCAGCCTCAGCCAATCAATCCGTCTCAGATTGCTCCGAAACCATCTGTTCCTTCACTTGAAGCTTTGCTAGCCCCAACACAGCGTTTGCAATATTTCCTCCTGGAAGTGGCCCTGTTGACATCACAATTCCCGTAATGATGGATAAAGGAACGCTCCGAACACTTCTTCTAGCCTCGGATTGGGTTTCAACTCCAGAGCTACGGCAGCAAAAAGTATTAAGAAATGAAATTGACTCATGGATACTCAGTTATGCTTTTATGAAGTAAAATGATGACATGACGTTAAAAGGAATACAGAGTTTCTTCCCAATTCTTCCAAAAGCCAAACTTGAAATGTGACTTTTAAGAAAACGTATCTTACGAATCAAATATCGTTTTTATAAGCTTGTTATCCAATGAATGCTCAATATTTAAATTAGTTTCGAAGTCCTGCGTAAAACATTGTATGTTTTTAGTTTCTACATTTGAAATGTTTTCTCAGGCAATGGCTGGCACTAAGCTATTAGATTTGTATGGATGCATCAATCCGTACTGCATGTGTGTATTTAATGGTAATCAAAATGGGGCTATCTGGAAATACTTTAGTGTTACTGCGGCAAAATCAAGCTCGTATTCCTTTTAATCATTGATTTCATTTGGTGGAAAGGAAAAAGTGGCTACGTGTAATCATCTGTTTGTACGATGAAATGACCCCTCAAAACTTAACAAATCACTTCTTACTTAATGTTTTGAAATCAAATCCCTGCGTGTAGTTTTATAAATAATTTAAAATTTGTTACTTGGCTCTAATTTAATTAACTCTCTAAAATGAGGCGAACTAGAAAAAGGAATCATCGCAATATTGCTGATGAAGACAGAGAAAAGGTAATTTACAATTCGTAAATAATTGCTATTTGTTGAAGTATCCATTATAATTAATTTTTAAGGTTGGAATATTTTATGTTTGCGTTTTTACTTAAATAATTAGAATGTATGTATTTGTTAGGTGATGCAATTGTCCGTGGCTGATGACAATGGGAAAGTTGATGTTGGAAAAAAATCTAGGATTAAACCTTATCGTGCTCCATCTTCTCTCCAATACAACGGTTTCCAATGGCATCTGAAGTATGTGGAAGATGTGTGGGAGGTACCAAAGTCTTCTCAAAGTTTCTGTGGAAGCCAACAGTGTGCAGATTTAGTTGAAGGAGTTTTTGTGCAGTTTTTTAAGTTGTTGGATCAAATGGCATCTTCCTGTCCGCCTTTGGATTTTGAGGATAAATTCCGAGAGTTATTTCAAAAATTTCAACTAATTTCCTTCACAGAAATAGGTGAAATAAATATATCAACGGTTGCTCCTGAACTAAGAAATTTAAAGTTAAAATCAAAACTTCCCAAGCGAATAACCAAATATTTAACTCCAGTGAAAACTTGCGTTTCTGGATTATCTGTTTATGAATCCCTCAGTTTAGTTCTGTTTGGAGTTTCAAATTACTACGAATGTCTAAGGGCTGCCACTGTTTTCTTCCTAACTCATAACTTTGACAAGTTCTTCTCAATTCTGGCAGGATCAGGAGAAAACATTGAAGAAGTTAGACGACAAATCAAAGAAGGCACGGAGACTACTCAAACGGAAATATACCTAATGTCCTCTTTAATCAAAAGAAAAATCGTTATTTTTGAGTTTGACGAAAATGGAAACGAATTAGAAACTAACACAGCCACTTCTTCCCAGCTTGACTTAGACAATAATGATATTTATATAGGCAAACAGAAGGGTGCGTATTTTCCTCTTATTCGCACCACTAAAAGAAAAGGAAATCCTGTTTCGCCGGCAAAACTTTTGGATCCCCCTATGTCTGACAGTCATGCAACAGAAGGAGGCAACAGCGAAAGTCAAAATCCACTTCCTGGACAAGTGCATGACGAATATGAGGTACAATAGCAAAATCTTTTTTATTTATATTTGGGTTTGACAAACAAGCTTTGAATTGAATTGTTATTCAAGATCCACTAATGAGTTCTTTATGGTTTTTGTTATTAGGAACCGTGGACAGATGCTTCAACAACTGATGCAGGCGAATCAATAACAAGTAGCAATTATTTGGAGAACTCGGACACCCAAGAAGCAATTCATCGTTCACCTTATTGTTTTGAAACTAATTCGTCTGAAAGAGGAAGGAGCCATTTTTCTACCCGAGATCGACGTATGCGAACGACTTTTTCCAAGATGCAGTCTATGCCTTGTCCCAGCGGAAACATTCTGCCTTCACCAACAAATTGAAATGGATATTGCTTCTTGGGAATTAAAAGAGATCCTTGCAAAGCAAACATATGGAAATTTTGTAAACAATGATTTGTTACCACTGGACAACTACCACGATTTTAAAGAAGAAACCTGCATATTTTCTCTAGAAGAAATGTATCGGGGATATCAAGTCCCACGCGATGGAAACTGTTTCTTCTCCGCAGTTTCATTTAGCCTATTTCTAAGCATAAAGTTTGCAAAATATCTGCGGAGATTGTGCTACATTGAGCTTAAAACAAACCTGGAACTACGAGAACGTCTAGCAAAGTCTATTGGTGGTTTGAAAGAGATTGATAATCTTTTAAAAAGCATACTTCAAAATGCTACGTTTTCAAATGAGTTCGTAGTCGAGATAATGTCTTCTGCAATATCAAGAAATATTGTACTTTTTTCTATCGATGGGGCAAGTAAATTTGAATGTAAAAAAGGAGAAATTCAAGAGCCGGGCCAAATTTACTTGTATTTTGAACAGCCGTGGCACCGTGGTCACTACACCCCACTTATTCTTATCAGCCAAAAGCAGAAACCTAATCTTAGTTTAATTAGCACGCATATTATATCAAGAGTACGAAATTCCCGAGAAAAGTATCAAGCTGAATACCTAAGTAAACACTTGAATCAAGATAAATTCACTGATGTTAAGATACCCATTTCAGACGTTCACTCCACATTGGATTATCAAACAGAAATTTATACAAGAAATATGCGTAATAAACATACCGGCAAGTTTTTGGACAATGCGTTTACCAGTTGTTTGACTCAGATTGCCCCACACGTTACAAACCTTCTGAAAAGCAATAAAGATTTACTTCAAGGATTTCTGAAGAATTGTGTGAATGTACCCATTACGTGGAAGGATCTTTTGCAAAAGGCTGAATCGTCAAAATCAGCTAAAAAGAATGTAAATCGTTTGTACCTTAAAGCTTACCAAAAGCAACGATTTAAAGAGGCAAGAATAAAAATTGCACGTGTGCTTCAAGATGCCGGTGTTGCGAATACCTTGGTCCAGTTTTACCTAGAACTGTGCAATTTAAAATTTGGAGAAATTCAAGTATCTTTGGAAAGGAGCATTGAAATCTCCGATTCGGACGGACACAGTAATATATCTGCTGATCATTCCATTATCAGCTTGCACGAAGATGTTCAAAATGAGGATGATATTCAAGACTACTCTAGTTTTGTGGAAGAAACTTCAGGATTAAAAACTGAAGCCAGTGAAAAGGATGATTCACTTTCAGATTGCTTTTACTCAGACGCAGGCTATGAAGAAATAGAAGCTTCATCTGAAGAAGATGGTTTTGCAAAAAGCGGTTTGTCAAAAGAAACAATATGCAGGTTGTTAAATACGGATAAAGAAAACTTAAACTATCAGCCGCCAATGGAATTTGTGATTTACCTCGAGGAGAAAAAATTTGGAAAATATTTTAGTTTTAAGAAAAATAAGTTCAGGAAAAGAAAATATCCGATTGTTTTTGACCAAGCTTTGAATAAAGAACAGAAAGCTTGTTCTAAGTTCATCTGAAGAAGATGGTTTTGCAAAAAGTGGTTTGTCTAAGGAAACAATCTGCAGGTTGTTAAACACGGATAAAGAAAACCTAAACTATCAGCCACCAATGGAATTTGTGATATACCTAGAGGAGAAGAAATTTGGAAAATATTTTAGTTTTAAGAAAAATAAGTTCCGGAAAAGGAAATATCCTTATTGTTTTTGACCAAGCTTTAAATAAAGAACAGAAAGCTTGTTCGTTTAACTCAAGAGATCGGCCGCAGTATCGAAAAGAGAAACATTATTGTACAATTTACGGAAGGTGCCCATGTGGAATGAAATTTGATGTAATTGTTCTAAAACAGCCCAAACGAGGTGTTCCTGTCAAATGTATCGTAAAAAGTCATGGAGGGTTTCTTCTTTGTCAGACAAAAAGCACTGGAAGACAAGTTCGTAGTATTCAAAGAAAAAAAGTGGAGAAGCTTCTAAAACATTGGTCCAGCAAAGAGGTGTTTCTTGACAATATGCAGCATGTTACAGCGATACAAGCCTTACATAGAAATCATCCCTTTAAAAGTGAGGCTGCAGTTAGAAAAATTAGAAGCGAAAAAAATGTTCAAGAGAGACTTGGTCAAACCGAAGAGGAGGAAATTAAGAATTTGCAAAATAAATGTGGTGAAAAGTCTTCAATTTACGGAGATAAGAATGTCTCGGGCTACATTCAGTATTTCAACACAACTCCAGACCACTTTAAGATACATATGTACTCCAATCCCTCACTTTCGTTGCATTTAAATCTTGTTAAAAAAGGATTTATTACTTGTCATCTGGATGCCAGTGGTGGATTCATTAAAAAATGCCGCGACCAAAAGTTGGTTTTATTATACGTGCTCAACGGTAGGACTGAAAATGGAATAACTTATCACATTGGAGAATTTCTTGCAGTAAGACGAACCACAAACGAAGTAACGGATTTTCTACGAGACATACGACGAAGCGCAAAAACGCTTAATGCTAATCCCTCTCTTCCTTTTGCTCAAGTCGTAGTCGTAGATTGGTCATTTCCGCTTATTCATGGCGTAATCGATGGTATGACCTATATCCCTAATTTAAAACTAAATGTCTATAATATTTGTTAATGCAAATGTAAATATACTTAATTAGAATTATTTGTTTTTATTTCTTTTAGGATTAAACTGTGAGAAACTTGCCGACTACCTGGAGAGAAGCTTCTTGTTTTTAAACGACAAATCAATGAAATGGGATTCTAGTAAAGCCTGTGTGTTCTTGTGTACTAGTCATTTACTTCACGCCACAAAAATGCTCTTGTCAAAGAAGTTGAGCTCCAAGCAAAAACAAAGACCAACAGATCCAAACAAGATGAGCACTCTTCAGATTTGCCTTCATGCTGTTGTCAAATTACAGGAAGCTTTGAACCTTGATGAGTTTAGAAAAGCGTCGGTTGCAATTATAAAGATTCTTGGTCTAAAGTGGATGAGTGAAAACGATCTGGATCAAGAGATTAAGTTTATACAGACTAAGAAATCAGACGTTGACCAGTTATTGACATATGAACTTACTGAGGAGCAAAAGCCAACTTTTTCAAAAGAGTTTCCAAAGACATTAAGAGAAAAATCCAAGTTTTCACAAATATTTCGTCGCGAAAGAAATGCTGAGTTAAATAAAGAAGGTAAGCCAACTTATTTATTGTTTAAGACGCAGTATATTTTAATTTTATTGGTTAAACTCTTCCCGAGAAGAAAATGCCAGGAATATTTGTATTGCCCATAATATCTACTTTAGGGTATAAATCGTTACACTGAATCTCAATGGGCTAATCATAGGTTTTGTATGTGATCGCATTTAACTTATTGTTGTGTTAATACATTGAAAGTTTGTTTGGGTACTTGTGAATTGAATGAAATAAATACTTTGCCAAAATGAGTCACTTTATTGGCATGACGAAACGATTTGAATTTTCTCATTTTCTAGTTTCAATATTTTCATTTGGTTAATTTTAAACTTCACTACGTTTAAACTTTATAATAAGCAACAAAAAATATGCCAAATAAGAGTGTTTGTAAGCGTTGAAGATTGCTAATTAATTGCTAATTGTAACAGCTCTTCGGTGTTTATTGCTTGCTCGAAGAGCAAGTTACAAAATCAGTATGTTAGTCCGTCTGTCTGTTACAACAAGAACTCAAAAACGCCAAAACATATTGCAGTATAATTTGTCAGACATGTAGACAGAAACCTCAAAATCAGCAGTATGGTTTTACTTTGTGCATAGGATTTATCTTTTAACAGTTTGGCAGTTATGAATTGAAATATGCATATGTGACAATGTTTATACAGAGGTTTATGCACTAAAACCTTTATAGGTAAAAGGTTGTTAAAGCTTTTCAGTAAAAATTTTAAGAAAGTGACAGCAAGGCTCTTAATATAAATTGCAAAGTAGATTAGAAATGTTTACGAATCGGCTACAGAGTGGAAAACGACCGTTATACCATTTCATATAGGAACATAATATGGCATGTAGCTTTTTTGCAAAAACTTGCATAATTAGAAAAAAGTAAGCAGCACTAATATAAGAATGTGTTGATATTATTAATTTCGGGCAAGTATCTAAACAGGCTTGCTGCCTTTTATTAGACGTTGAATAGGACATTGGATAGAAATTCATTAAAATATCTATAATGTTTGATTCCAGGCAAATGCAGCGGACTTTTTCAAGTTGAAAACCCACATTATTGCTTGGAAGCGTTAGATGCAATAGAAGTTAATAAAATACCGTTATGGTCATTATGGTCTTTTGCTGTGCCAAGAGCTTTGCATGACGCTAAGTACCTGAGATCTACAAACGCGGTCGCGGAATCCCACTTCAACTTTCGCAAAAACCTGATTAGCCGTTCCAAAAATCAAAGATATCCTGATTTTTGCCAACAAAGTTTTCAAATTCACAACTCTTTAAATCGCGTAGCACTGGATAAATTTTTTGTCAAGAAAGCCAAACCAAAAAAAGACAGACAAATTATTGAAGATATGGAAGACACCGAACTTCAGCCAGAACAATGGAGTAAAAAAGGAGCTCCTTTTTCTCGTCAGCCTCCTTATTTAAGTAAAGTTGGACTTACAGGTACAATGTGTAAACATTTATACATTTTAACATGCAAATGTTTAAAATTATCACTTCAAAATAACATTAAAAACTAATATTAGATAAATATATGTATGCATTTTTTCTAGAATCTAAAGTAAAAAAAGCAGCACAAGGAACAGCAAAGACAGACCAGCTCTCATCTAAGGGGAATTTAAACATTGGTAATGAAGGTAATGTTGCTGCGACCGTTTAAATAAGGTGACAATATTCTTACTTTCAAAACATATTCTAAATTGTTTGTTTGTGTTGTTGGTTCTAGAAAAGGCAAATGTCGATCCGCCAAAACATGGGATTCCTAACGTGGGAAATACCTGTTTTATCAATGCTAGTCTTCAACTTCTACTAAGAATTCCATTAATTTGTTGGTTCTAGAAAAGGCAAATATCGATCCGCCAAAACATGGGATTCCTAACGTGGGAAATACATGTTTTATCAATGCTAGTCTTCAACTTCTACTAAGAATTCCATTAAGTCACAGGCTTGGAATGAAAAACGACTTGGATTTTATTCAGCCATTTTTTGAAGCTGTGTATGATAACCCTATTGCGAAGAGAGATTGCAGGTTGGCTTGCGAAGAATTGGTAAATGAACTTGAAAGACGCATCAAAAAAGAGAAAAAAACGACGGATTTCAATGAAAAACGCTTTCGCGTGGATGACCAACACGACGCCCAAGAATTCCTTCTGGAAATTCTTGAAAGGCTACCCGAACTGAAGTCCGTTGCAAATGAGTTAAAGTTTCAGTTCGTTACTGCTTTAACTTGCAGAATTTGCTCTAACTCTCGGCAGCGGCCTATTTATGAAAACGAGTGGGATAAAAGCATTGAAATAGCTACACCGCTAGTCAATTTAGAAGATGGCTTGAAAGCAATTTATGGTCCAAATGATGTACAGGATACTGTGCATTGTGACGAATGTCTTAAAAGGACTCCGTGCGACCAAACAATGTGGATAAATGAAGCACCAAAGTATTTACTTGTACGAATTAGGTTATATGTGGATAAAAATTGTAAGCAAAAAGGATTAGACAAACCACAAATGAATCTGGCTATTAAAACTACGCATGGAATTGCTAACTATGAATTAAAAGCTGCTGTGTGCCACCTTGGACCATATGGATCCTCCTTGAAATCTGGACACTTTGTAGCATACGCATTTAAAGACAACACTATTTACAAGTGCGACGATGGTAGTATATGTTTAGCTGAAGAAGTTTGCAAAGATATATACGTTCAATTGTTTAAACATAAATAATTCTGAATTATCATTTAAATCTAGATATTAGTTGTGTTCCTAAGTTGCATTTATACTTGTAAAAACTTTCCTGTTGGTAAAACCGAGTAACTTTATTAGTTTTAATTGTAATTAGCTCATTTTCTATTGTAATTACAAATTAAAAATCCAAATGACTACGCATTAATTGTTGAGTAAATTTACGTAACAGCTTAGACGACTACAAAGGATTCAGTCTGCTGGTTCTCCATGGATCTGAAGATTTCCGTCAATCCGTCGTGATGGGTTGAAGCTATTTGGAAGTAGTGTCAGAATTAATTGTTTTGGAATTTGGGTAAAGCTCCATTCAATTTACTTTCCATTTTGAATAAAATACATGGACAATGATAATTTTATGTTGATTGAATAATTGTTTAGGAATTGTTTGAAGCAGAAATTGTTTTGACTTGAATGAATTTGAATAAAGAAAATATGAAAACGCGAAGAACTTAAAATGTTGCTTTTGCTTTCTTATCCGAATTGGGCGAATGAGAACCATTTTATCATGTAATATTCTCATTTTATGCAAATGCAAACTTATGGAAAACTTTCCTTGAAAGTAGCTCAGGCTTCAGTCTTTGGCTCTAATGGAATTTTAAGTGCATATAAATTTATGGAAATGAGTGTATCATTGTTTTATTTACGTCATTGCAATGCAATGATTGCATAGTGTACCAAAATTTAGAAACTACCCGTTAATAGTTTCGGTACCTAAGGGTGAAAGGAAATAGAACAATGAATTTAAGTGAAGTAAATCAAAACAATTAAAACTAAAATAAAAAGGCCTGTAAACTGAAAATATATTTAATTAGAAAATCCTTCTTTCTCTATTTATTCTCTTATCATATTTAACCGTTTTATAATTGTTCTGTCCGTTAAATTAAATAATTAAAATCAACCCCAAAAATTAATTAAAAACCCTGTCCTGTTCTATTCTGCTCTCTTCAATCGATCTCTGGTGAATGGTTTCTTCTCTTGGCTTGGCTTCGCTTTTCTTGTCGTCTAGAGTTCCTTTTTCTTTCTGGTTTATTCTGGTTCTTTCTATACGTTTTTCATACGTTTCTGCTTCATTTGCATAAAAGGAGAGCTACAAAAAGATGATGCAATCCCAGCCGAATGTTCTTCTTTCAAGTTAATTTGCATAAATGCCCAATCTCATGAATCTTTCTACAATTTTTCTCACACATAGTAAGACTTCCCCACCCGTCTTCATTTGTAAAATAGTTCTTTGATTTAGCTTATAAATTACATTTTTGCTAAAAGGTACTGAAAATCGTTTCGAGGACTTCACCGATCCTTTAACAGTAATTGAAGACAGTGTAGAAGCTACCGATGAGAAAATTCAGGTAAGGTATCGAATTTCAGGCGAACGAACGCCAAGCTAAACATTTAGTTAAGGCAAATTCTTAAAGAAAAAACTGTTATCTTTTTTGGGGATTGAAATAATCTAGAGGATGAGATTAACGATGATTTTTCAATTGATGTGGAAGAAATGAAACCAAATCTTCAACTTTTTTCAACTGAATCCGCACCACCTTCATCATTGCAAAG